>WOGP01007146.1:0-11947 GCA_015342065.1 Leptinotarsa undecemlineata
AAGATTTGCCTACGCCCATGGACGACACCGAAATTCAGGCAAATTTTATGACACTTCATGATTTATTACTCTACACTCTTTTGAAATAGACTATAGGGGCAACACTACAACACGAAGCAACCTCGCACATATGTTCATGAGAACTTTTTTCTTAAAAATCTAACGACTGACTCTGAAGTTTCGTACCATAGTCAGGAAACACCCTGTATTTATACCTTCAAAAGCTTTTGACACGGTAATAGTACGATAATTTACTAAACAATATTTCGTAATTGACTGTTTATCAATTGTGAAAGTGGTAGAAAATATTAAGAATTATTAATAAGTTTCGATTTTGGTTTAATGAAAAACTCAATGAATATTACTGGAGTTCTGTCCCAGCACCAAACCGTTATTTTCAACTCCTCGACACGTGTTTAAATCACCAAGTAATCATCTAGCTCAAAAGTTTAATCTTCCTCTTGAAGATGATCACTTGGTGATTGAAACACGTGTGAATAACGGTTTGATGTTGGGGTAGAATTCTAGTAATCTGTTTCTGTAGAGTAGGGAGGGTGAGTGTAGACCTACTTAGGCCACTTATGACCCATTGAACATCCTCTCGAAGAGTTGTCCTCCTTGGTGATCGTCCATCTTGTCCTTTCCACGAAGGTGGACAGGTCACTAGGAGACATCTCCTTTATATCGGCACGTGTAGGCCAAGACTCTCCGAACACACACTCTCTTTGGCAACCTTTAGGGGTATCACGGTGGCCTCCGCGACATTACTGTCAATGCGCGGCTTCTTCAACCTTCTTGGGGTTCCCTTCGTGGAGGTTGCATAAGTGAGGAAGCTTTCCAGAAGGGACAGCCGGTTCCTTGCCTTCATTCAAGGCGGTGCTATTGGCGCCCGCCGCAGGAAATGCACTTACTATTGGAGATGAAGTGGAGGAGTAGGAGGGTGCATTTATAGTTGCTACCACTCTAGCCTTTTTCGCTCTCTTTCTCCTTTTGGCCTCGGTGCCGCAAATGCGCTTACGCCTTGGCCTTCACGAGTTGATCTGCTATGTCCAGCTTCATTCCAAGCGGTAGATTGGGGTGGACATTTCTGTTCATCCCCAGCCACCGCCTTAGATCGAGGTGAGCACTTTTGTCCAGCCTGGGGATTGGTTTTTGTTTTTGTTGTTTCTATTTTTGTATTTGTTTCATTCATGTGTGTTCCCGCGAGTAGCAAGG
Source organism: Leptinotarsa undecemlineata (assembly GCA_015342065.1). Lineage (NCBI taxonomy): Eukaryota > Metazoa > Arthropoda > Insecta > Coleoptera > Chrysomelidae > Leptinotarsa > Leptinotarsa undecemlineata. The sequence continues at coordinate 1,216 of WOGP01007146.1, forward strand.
GAAGACTTGGTTACCTCTGGCAAAGCCCCGCATTTGGGGAGTTTCAGCTCCCCTCACCCTGCTTATTTCTGCCACTGCCAAGAAATCCGCCGACACCGTCCGTAAGGCCACATTGGCTTCCCGCACAGGAACTCCAATCCCCTGGCCGTTCCCCTATCAGCCACCTAGGGACGCGCCTGATAGGTAGCCCAACCCACGAGTTGAATTCTAGAGAGAGGAAGAGGGAGAGAAAGTAAAATTCATTAAAATATCAATAAAAATATCTATTGAGGTATAGATTTTCACGGATGGTAAACTATGTAGGTTTTTTCAGAATTTCATATCGTCTGACCCATGATAAGAATCGCACGTTGAAAGGTAATATCTCGTTAATCCTTAGTTCGCACAAGTTTTGACTTTTGAGACGAAAAAAGAACAACCCCTCTGGATTAAAAATAAGCAGTGCTCAAAAACCTAGAAATGCAGCACTCTTCGCAATGCGCGTTTCGCCAACTGATTTGGTGTTTTCAGAAGACTGATAAAACAACGAAAAAAGAGAGGAAAGAGGAAACGAGAAAACCTAGTAATATTCCGAATGGAATCATATGGAAGTAAGGGTATTTTGTTCCGGTAGGAATGGTGAATATTTACATAGCTCATGAAACGAATTAAATTAACAGAAAAAGTTTTCAATTTTGATTCGGCGTCATAATTTCATAAGTGTATTAATAATCTCGTGAAAGTAAGTATTTGTCTAACTGTATCAAATCAACTTTTTTTAATGCGCATGTTTTTTAAAAATAATGAGAAGAAGGAATATTAAAAAATGAAAATACTTGATGTCAATTTCAATAAACTTTCCTGAGAACTCACAGGGACAACCCTTTCTGCTACACTACTTGGGCCGAAAAGTCTCGAGACTCACATATAGATGGCGCTAGTTATATTATTGCATTCACCGCTTTTTCAGTTAGTACTCGTACTAATTTTCAAGAAGATCTGTTGAAGTTTCATGATATTTTACTTATAAGTTTGTAAGTTATTGTGATGAGGTGACACTACTTTTGTTATTTTCAAAACAATGGAGAAAAAACAATTTCGTGTTTCAATTTTACACTGCTTCTTGATGGGAAATATACCTTTCTGGCAAAGCAATGGCTTGAAAAGTGGTATAAGGATTTCGCTCTATCAGACCCAACAATGGGCTCATTCAGGCTAATTTAGTTTTTTATTTAAAATTATATATTATAAAATTGAATTAACCCCCCAGTTACCCAAAATATTTTATGGTTTGTATGTCAATTAACAACTGAGCAAGAGCAATTGAAAATTTGATATCGTCCGCGGTACATCCCGACGTCACACCAAGAAATGAGCTTCGAGCGGTGGCAACCGGGCTTGTAGTTGGAGATTATGAATCGCTGCCATCGTCGGATTTTGTTCCATTTGCTGACTGGTTTGAAAACATCACGTGTTACATATTCACGCAGTTGATACACCGCAGTAAACAACACACAACTTGCTCTCTACGGCTTCAGTACACGTATGTATTTCGATTATCCGCCAGCACTGGTGGCTGATGTGACATCAAGTTTGACAACGCCCCGTTTCGGTGAACGCCACATTTAACTATTAATTTGAAGATCTTAAGAGTGAAAATTTAGATTTTTGCAGACGTACTATTTGAAGTATAAACTTTCAAATGAAATAAAAAATTTTTGTAAATGAGCCCATTAAATGTTAGTTTGCAGACTTCAAACGTAGTCGTATAGACATCGATGATGCAGAACGCAGTGGATGTCCAAATGAGGCTATAACACCAGATGACATAATAAAATTCACAAAATCGTTTTGAATGATCGAAAAGTAAAGTTGCGTGAGTTAAGCTTGTCGCTCACTTGTCCGGCACAGCATGGCGCTGTTCGTCGCCTGATGGCAACGGGTAGTAACATCGCCCACTTGTCCAGCTACAACCAGTATACTGAAGGTGCTGTTTGTTCGATTTCAAGAGAATTTCACTTGTAATCGAGCGGTGACAAAAACATGTTTATCACTAGTAGTTCTGACGAAGAAGTCGTCATTATAGTGGCCGCATTACTGAATGTAGAAGAAAATAGACACACAAAATGATGATGTGGGTCCATCCCATTAACGAAAAGAGTGCAAATCTGGGAGAGTTTCATCATAATTTCGACGATCTGAAAGAAGACGAGGAGAAATTTTTCCGAACGCTCTTGTGCCGTGCCAGGCTAGTGGGCGGTTGTCTATTCATTTTCATTGTTCCAATGCTATCCGTATTTTAATGTCAACAAGAATATATTGATGATTCTGAGCAGGGTTTAGCCACGTTTAAACATAACAAATCAGAATGATAATGGATGAAGCATGGAGCCATAACTTTACTCCACAATCAAAACGATCATCATCTGAGTGGAGAGCAACTGGTGAACCTCGTCCATAGCTCCTGGAAGCACAAAAATCGGCTGGAAAGGTTATGGCCTCGGTATTTTGGGATGTGCATGTTCATATATATGTGCATATTCATCGACTATCTTGAGAAGTGCAATAGTATATGGCGTTATTGGAGCGTTTGAAGGTCGAAATTGCAAAGAAACACCGCATATGGCAAAAAAAAAGTTCCATCAAGACATCGCACCGTGTCACAAGTCAATTAAAACAATGACAAAAGTACATGAATTGAACTTCGACTTGCTACCACATCCACCGTATCCTCCAGATTTGGCTCCCAGCGACTACTGACTGTTCGCAGACTTGAAAAAAAATGGTCATCGGTAAGAAATTTCGCTCGTATGAAGATGTTATTATTGAAACTGAGGCCTATTTTGAGGCAAAAAATGAATCGTTCTACAAAAGTGGTCTTGAAATGTTAGATCATCGCTGAGCTGATTGTGTGGCTCTTGATGTAGATTAGGTTGATGAATAAAGCCAATTTTCTTAGGACCGGGTCTTTTCAGCCCATGTGTTACGTGTTTCCATCAGTTACTTCTGTAATATTTGTTATGGTACCATCAAAATTTGTCTTTCCTAATAAGGACAAGCGGAAATATATACATTTTTGTATTTCTCACGACGATGAGAAAAATGTTTCAACATTTATTGGTTGTTGAATCATAATTTCTATTTGATTCGCGTTTTTTCGTACCATGAGGGTACTGACCGCTTCTAGTAAAATTTGTAAAAATGCAGGTATAGGTGTCCGAAAGTATCTCAATCAGAGGGTTAAGTTTTCATTTCAACCTCTTAAAGCAGAGGTCGGCAAGTAGTTTTAGGTGGGGTCCGGATACTGTGTGATACTATCGTCTAAAAAGCCACTCTTGGTACCTATATGGGCGACAATTAGTTGTTACCCTTTACCCATTGGTCCGCGTAACCCTGTTGACAAACCGTTCAAAAATGCTTGACGATAACTAGTTACAGTAATATCTTGCCAGATCTTAGATACTGTGTGACCAGCATTCACCCACGTTTTGTCCAGATAATAAATATTTTTGTGAGCAGAACGCATTTCTCTAATAGAGCTAAAATATCTCCGTCGCCATGAGACTATATCTTCTCTTTCTATTGAGACAGATTTACGGAATTGTTTGCCATATATAAATTTTAAATCATCTTTTATTATTTTCCTTAACTTCTCTTTGCTCATTTTTTGAATGAGATCATTATCCATTACCTTTGTCCTAATGGATTCGAGGGTTGGTGCTTCATTCTCGAATAAGAAAGAATGAATGGTATAGCCTACAAAATTTTTCTGGTACTCGTCCAATTCAATTTTTTTTTCTATCACGACAATGTACTTTTGGAGCTTGCACAATCCCAGTCACCTTTTTTTCACGTACATTGCGTTCAATTGTCAACACGGATATTCCCGGTAAAAATGAACACTGGGGTACAGCTTCCACTGTATGGAGTGTATTTTTTAAATTTTCGTACATTCTACAGACAATCTGTTTTTCTTCTAACGACATAAACTACCGCTTTCTTTGTACATTACTTGGACCTGCTACGGTATCCATCTCAAAACTATAAAAATAATAAAATTGAATCATATTATTCAGCTATTTGTCAGTTGTTTACTTTCGTCAAAAACGATTTTAAAGTTGATGTATTTTGAAAAACACTTTATTGTGAGATTTTCACTAGAACAGATTAACAAATCCACAACACGTGTTTCGCTGCACAGTAGTTTTTTCAAGTAGCTTTTTCAAACTGAATCCTACATACATTGCGATTTATAAATACTTTTTGAAATATTACTATCTACCTAGAAACTAGTAATATTCTAGGAACTAATTAATGACAGTTATACCCGAGTTTAACGAACATTTATACCTGAGTTTAACGACTAGGTCAACTAATTATATAACAATAAAGTGTGAATGTGATGAAAATCTAAGATAATGTATTTTGAAAAACAAGTGGCGGCCAACTCTAGCTTATATTTCAAGGTTAATAAATATAACAGTCTATTTAATAAATATAATAAAATATATTTAATGAATACAAAACAAAGTTACCTTCACAAGAAACAAAACACGCTACGCCTATGCAGATAAGGACGCTTGATACTGAAGAAACCGACCATAACCACCATAGTCCATAATCACCATAACCATAAATAGTCATTTATGGCATTTTAAGGACGCAAATATGATAGACCTGCGAATCAGTTTACCGATGTTTCAAAGTATTTAACGAACTGGTCCACCTATTCGCTCGTACATCCTATCGATATTCAGAAGCTATCTTGTTACGGGGGCAAATTTTATGGAATCATCTTATTTTTCAATTATTTACAATGGCGATGCATAGACAATGAAAATTACCCCGGTATGAATTTAGTTCAAACATTTAACATTGTTGCCGTTAGCTCTCAGTTCAATTTATATATGAGTTACCTTCAATTGAAATTGTTATACTTTAGTACGAAATTTTGCTCGAATGTAGAGGTTATTGCTGAAACTGAGAGGCAAAAGATGAATCATTCTACAGGAGTGGTATTGAAATGTTAAAGCGGCACTGGAATAATTGTGTGGTTGATGAATAAAGCCAATTTTGAACAAAAAACGAGTTTTTTTCTTAGGCCCGAGACTTTTCAGCCCACTTTAAGATAAAATAATTTCGATAGCGAAAGTTGTAAACTGCGTAGTTTCACAATATAGGAATAATCATTCTCCATGCGAGCTCTCATACATCTCGTCAAACAGGAGAATATTTGAGCAGTCAAAACATCGAATTGATGAGTCATCCTCCGTACAGTCCAGATTTGGTAACCCATGACTTCTTGTTACCGAATATCACAGGTGAACTACGTGGTCAACGATATACGAGCGCCGAATGCAGAAGTGTACTGATTTCGAAAAACAATAAAGCCATTTCCATTAAAAATCGTTTGTTATCATTTACTATTCCCGAAATATAAACAGTATACTTGTACATAATAAAAAACGCTAAAATAATAATGATAATAATAATGGTCAGTATCATAGGTAGTCATTCGTTCATATAGTAAAATCTTCAACATAGTTATTTTTTCGGTTTCGACTGATGACCTATTCATTTTGTGGAAAGTCATATTGAGTCTTGAGAATGGTTTAAAAATCCGAAACCAGTCGTAACAAATTAAAATCTTAGTGAAAATCGGAAATTTTCTATCCTATAGTTATAGTTTCAACACAAAAAAACTTGTTTTCGATCCCTGAAGAAGAATTCGATTAAAATCGAAACGTAGGCGAAATTCTTTTTTAGGAAAAATTAATCCTGTTACCTAAATTATCTTTCATGAGAAAATAAGAGATTATACTTCGATTTTTGCGTTACCTCAGGCGTTCTCAATTAATGCTACTTGTCACTGTCGCTTTGGAAGTTTCTCTCACAGAGTTGACCGCAAATTTCGAGTTTGAAATAATGACATACATGAGCAATGAATTGGCTAAGTGGTGTTGCACCGGATTCACGATTGTAAGGTGGTGGGTTCGATCCCTACCTCGACCAGATATTTTTCTCGAGAGAATTTATCTAGTTGAAGCTGGGATAATTCTTCAACGTTACATGGCTGATGGACTGCGAATTGTCATGATTCTCCATAGATGGCTCGGGGATTTATAAAAAGGTTCTACCCAGAACACGAGGCTAATAACCAACATCGATGATGTTGAAAAATTAAATACATGACAGGTTATGACATTGGACAGGTTCTAGTTACAAAGTAACGTGCTTCTTTATTCATTTGACAAGTAAATAGTTGACGTAACTTATTGAGTTATTTTTCAGATTTGATCCCATGGAACCATTGGAGAGTTCTTCGATCAATAAAAGTCGTAGAAAAATACCCTGCTACACGTGTTTGATTTGCTTCGCAAATTTTTTTTCGGGTACAGAACTTATTCAACACAAAACGAAGCACAATGGGATTTTCAAAGAAAACTTCTTTTCATCTTCCAGAATTGAACCTGAAAGTGTTGAAGAAGAAAAAGATCCTTTGGATATTAGTGGAATTCCAGACGACACAAAGGTTGAAACCATAGTGATAGACGAAGAAGAAGATCCTGTCTCCCCAGATATTTTTCCCGTTGATCAATTGTCTGATGATGACGTTACGTTCACTAAAGTTATTGATACTGAGAACACTAATAATGAAGAAGAAAGAACAATGGAGGAGCTGTTAGTAACTTCCTCTCCGGAGTCCTGTGTTGAACTACCTGATATAATTTATAACAATTTCAGCTGCGATATTTGCTACGACATTTTATGGTCCAAAGAAGAACTGGCATCTCATATAACATTACATTCTGAGATAAAACAAATGGATATATCTAAAGAATCAAATGAGAGAAAAAACATTTCAGAAAACACAGTTTCTATCAAAGAGAGCATTACAAAAGTAGATGACAATGGAAGTTCACCTCAGACGGTGATTATTGATAACATTCAGAGTTTTGAATCTAATAGTACAGAGATGTGTCCTTCAAGCACACAAAGCATAATGGTTCAAAACTTAAATTCACAAGATGAACTAAATGAAGTACCCACAAACCCAAATCGAGTATGTTATATAGAAGCCGAAGTAACGAATCACGACATTGTTTCTGATGCTGACGGAAATCTTTTTTTATTAGTGGTAGATTCCCCTGATTCTTTAAATCATCAAAGTTTGATATCTTCAGGCAGTTCCAAACTTCATTCAGAATTCTCAACACCAATGCTTACACCGGCAAATGTCAATATGGAACGAGTGATGACAAAAAAATTCAGACCAATTAAACCGAAAAACTTCACAACAATTGAACCGAAAAACTTTGGGTCGAGTAGCCCGAAGGTCGTTCGGTCAAAAAAAGATCGAACAGTTGAGTTTCAACGAAGTGAAATAAGGGAACTTTCTCTTTCTCGAGAACCACCAGTAAGGAAACCTAATATATTGAGAAAAGTAATTTCTCATAAAAAGGGGAATACTAAATTGAGGTCCGTCGAACCAACGATTAAGAGTATTGATTACAATGATTTTCGGGATGGACAAAAGCAGTTATCTGAGAGTTCGCAATATGCCAGTCACAGCGTAGCTGAATCTGAAGTATCATTCTTAGGAAGTTACCACCACAAAATAGAGAGGCCGGAAGACGTTTCTCACGATGCTCCTAAAAAAGTTCCGACTGTCGAACGAATCCTCATGCCTAAAATTACGAACGTCATGTCCTTGGATTTGGGAGTCATGGAGTCTGATAGTATTACAGTATTAAATGATGATGACACTGAATCACACGTTCCTGTTACCAAACCAGTTGACGATGATGATGATGACATTGAAAGAGAATTGCCAATGTCATTGATAATTCGCCCGAATTAACATAACGAGGAAAAATTTTGACTTGTTCAGTAAAGGATGTGATATGGACATGACATCATGCCCAACGTTTTATTTAAAATTTTTAGGAGTATCTTTTTTTATTCTGATGAGAATATAGAGTCAGATAATGTAATATATTGTTTTTTTGTCTAGTTGGTTTTTACTTCGTGTTGTGCTCAGAAGTATTGAGAGATTTTCAGCGAGAAGATATGTCCCACAAATCAGAATCGTACCATTCTTTTAGATGTTTGTATTATCAAGTTGGCGTCAACAGACGACAAATAGATTATCTCTTAATGGTTGAAGGAAAGTGCACCGCGAAGAGTGTATTAATTTTGATACATTTGTTATTCCAAAAATGAATTCGGCACATAATTAAAGAGAGCCTCTAAGGTTTGGCAAAAGGGGGCATGACGACACCAGACATACGAAATGCGGAGCCGACTCAGAATCAACATAATAGCAGGGGAGCCCATGATGCAAAATGGGGATTTACTCGAGCGTCATTGAGACATATTAGGTTGCAAAGCTTGCATGATAAGAAGAAAATAATGTTATATAATACGTCCTACGTATTTTTAATAATGTTGGCATGTTAATCTGATCGTTTGCATGATGTGGGGTGATTGTATGTGACGGTTAAAAGTGAAAAGAAAAAAAAATAATTGAGCGCGTCAGATTTTCTAAGGGGGTGTTAAGTGCAACAAAAAAGCTCTCATTCAGTAATCTGATGATTTCGATCTGACGCAAACTCGCGGCCATTATTATAATGTTCAAACAAAAATCGCCATTTTGGAATACTCAAGCGCGTCAGATTAAGATATATATGGTTCATCTTTATGTTTCAGACGTGGTGTCTCATAATCTGACGATTATCTAGAGGGATTCGCTTAATCTGACAAAAACAATTTTTTTTTTCTATATTTTTCAATTCATTGAACTTAATTAACTGAAAAGCTCTGGAAATAGCATGCAAGTAAATAAGTGTATGTTTTTTAAGTGGAATACTTGTATTTGAGAAAATAATTTTAAAAAATGCTCAAAAAAATTTAATTCAGAGTGGGGACGGAGTGAAAGAGTAGTAAATAGAAAAAAGTGAATAAAGAAAGAGGAATAGAAACTTGGAGAGGGAGATATAGGTATCACACAGCTGCACGCATTAAACTTTATCGACGACTTTTTGCGGAAATCGACAGATTATATACTTTTTTCGTTATATTTGAATTATTTCCTTCAAAATAAAAAAAATGAGCTACGCTCGAGAATGTCGAATTGACGTTATTTTTTTTAACTTTACTGCCCACCCCTTTCTTTACGTCCCTCTCAAATTGTCAGATTACTGGAATATACACTTTTTGGCAGGTAATAATTAGCTCACCCTACCTCCCTCACTGGCGGCCTTATATATTGGGCTCATATTTGGAGGTACTTAACCGGGTACAAGGTATCCCCCTGTATATTTATCTGCCGCGCTTTAGTAAATCCCGAAATCCCCTATTATAAGTTTAAAACTTTTCTATGAAATTTCAATTACTTTTCACTCCAAAGCTCATCCAACCGGGTAAACCTAATGTAGTTCTTAGAGTTTTCAACTCCGAGTGAGACGAATATTTTCCGAAAAGAGGAAGAAACATCGAAATTTCCTGTTCGAACTCTGCAAACCCTATTCAGACCATTCTGTTGAAATAGTTGTTATGATTGAAAGAATCTTTGGTGGAAAGATGTCCTCTCTACTCTCAAATCTCAAGAGCATGTTGGCTTACTGCACTAAAGGAGAAATATTGGCCAGACGAATACACAAGGCTTTCATTCTTGGCACATGAATATGTGGAAGTGTCTGGGACAGGGCTGGACTAGCCCAACCTAAAAAAATAATAATTATAATTGGAAGTAATTGGAACTATTCATTTCCCTCCACTTACTTACTTACCTACAATTTATAAGAAAAATTGTCATAAGACGTGGTGCCAAATATTTTTTGTTTTTCAGAAAAGTCGCCCTTATTTACATAGTGCTAAACTCAAAACTTCAATTAAGAAAAAGTTTTACATAATCGAAGAAAAGTCAAATTTTATTTTTGTATACTTTGTATAATTACATCGTTATTAACATATTACTCAGATTTCTAATTTATCGCTGAACTTATCTCTGAACTTCAACTCCACTCATTTCACTACTAATTAGATCTTCATTCTATAGGTTGTTTCGAATGTTTTGTCCGTTTTCACGTACCTGCTTCAAAATCTAATACTTCAGTGAATACTTATTCAATTGATTAATAAGCGGACAAATTAATTTAGAGATAGTGGTTCCACTAGTTAATTACCGAAAAACCAATTAGGATAATCATCATTTTACAAACAAACTCCACATCGGACCAAAAAACTTTAGGTATATAAACAGCTAACCGTTGTCTTTAGATTCAGTATCAATTTGCTTCTGCTGAAGATGTTAACCTTGTTAGCGAAACGCGCGTCGAGTGGAAAAATATCAGTTTGGTGTTAGAAAAAGTTTTCAACTTTTACACCAAAAGTTCCAATCTCATCGTTTAAACCGATTTTTGTGAAAATCTTAGTGTTTTTGGGTATTTTCATCAATATGGCTTTCTGGAGACCTTTTGAAACAAATGATAACATTACGTGTGTAGAATCTGTCAATCAACAGGGATCCGGAATTTGAAAATAAGGACTTACATATTCAAGTTCAGCGAGTACTTTTAAATATTCATGAATGCTTGAAGAAGGAAAACTGTCACACTTCACAGAATGTTATTGTGAATAGAATATGTGAGTTAACGAAACTATCTCGTTCGACAGTTCTTCGAGTCATTAAAATAGGGGATGTCATTGACCATGCAATGAAACGAAAATAAAGGAATAAAAATTCGCAAAC
>WOGP01007147.1:0-11947 GCA_015342065.1 Leptinotarsa undecemlineata
AAGAGTGCCGTAGATGGTAATAAAACTTTCTTAGGGCCGCATTATGTCGATGGATATATGCCGAGACCGCACATGCTGGATACTGATAGCAAGTGCATTAGAGTATCGGGAGCCTCGCGGCAGGCCCTGCACCTTGTATCAGGAACCTCTAAACCCATCACACGACTACGGTAGACTAAGGTGTTGAAGACACCATCCTGGCAAGCCATGAACCCCTCAGTTTTCGACTTCAGCCCACTCGACTTGAGAGAAGTGAACGTCAGGCGCTTTGATAAGCCAAGGTCTCCAATGTTATTGAATAAGACCCTATGCATTAGCGTATTATTATTATTAAATGTCTGCTTGATTTTTCGAGCTGTTTCGGCAGCACTTGGTTCAATTTCAATTCGTAGAGAAAAACGACAGCCAAAAAATTAAATTTGTAAAAAGTGAACGGTATTGAAACGGATAAAACTTTTGAAACAATCTAATATCATTTTTTTACCTGAAAATGATGTATTTGTTTGTGTTCGACATTCTAATTAGATATTTTCACATCAAATTCGAAAAGTCTACTACAAATGGTTTAGTTTTCCACACTGAACGAGATGATCTGTTTCCACACATGAATAAAATTTTCCATAACAATTATTTTCTATTTGTGGAAGCTGAAAATTCTCAGAAAGGTCGATAAGAAAGATATTTATCAAAAATAATACATCCACTTATTTTGTATTTTGTGCGAAAAAATTGATTCATTTTGTTTCTGACGATATATTAAGAAATGTATAATCAATTTTATGTCAATTGGAATTACACATAATTTGTTTCCAGAATGTTCGAATAAAGCTGCGGAAGTGAAAAACGAATAAGGCTGTTGACTTTAGTGAAAGTGTGAGATAATTAAACTTTGAAATCGGTTCGCGATTGGAGTGAATGAGACAAATTGCGAAAAACCGTGACGCAATAAAGTGAAATAAGATTGATTAAGATGAGTATGGTAAGGAATTGAGGAAAATCTGATTCCACGTTCCATTTGATTTTATATGTATATATTTTCTTCTTCTCGGGAAATTATTAAGTTTGCTGAGAAATTATCTTCCATGTGTTTTTTTGAATAATGCAGTAATTCCCAAAATATGGTATAAATTGTTGTTCTCACTCATCCGTCATTGTCAAGAAGTAAATATTGTAATCAAGCAAAATAATTTTCTTATGCTAAATGACAAGAAATATTTTCACAGTAAAATATCTGCATAATTGAAGAAAAAAATAATACAAATCATGAAATTATGAAACAACATAAAACAGGAATGATACTTCTGAAGGAATTTGATTTTCAATCGGAAATCATTGACTTTATGTTGATGATATACATTACCTTGCACTGACGAGTTGCCAAACAGTTCCAAACTAGTCTGCAAGTGTGTTCCAATAATTGAAAATCCATTGCGGCAGTTGTGTCGTCAACAGCATATGCAGGAATAACTTCAGTGAATAATCCTGCACTGACACCTATCGGATATGAGCCAACGTCCTTCGTGGTATTAGCCAGGGGAGTAGTTGTTTTCTGATAGGTGTCTGTCTATTAACCTACAGTGTAGGGAATTGAGACTGACCTAAACGAGTTCTTGTAGATGATTTGAGTGTTGTTTGTGTTGAGTGTTTTCTCATAATAGTCAGTTAGTTTGGCGCATGTTTGGCGTTACACCCGATCATCACAGTCATATTAGGAAACTCTAGTTGAACTTCCAGAAAATCACATACGTTTTTGCTACCTCTTGGATATTTACTACAAAGTAAACAACTGAGGATGTTTCCAAAAAAAGATTTACCAACACAAGATGAGATAGACTGTACGGAATCATCCATTCCAGAGCGGTGAGGAGTATTGATTCTGCTATTTCTTTGCTTACGAAGAGTATTCAACAAGAACCCTAAGAATTCGGGGCAATCCTCTTGTTGTCGTAAAGAGTATGTAGTGGACTTCAAAGACTCCAAGAAATCGGTTGGTGGGAAAGATGATACTTTCTTACGAAACTGCAGCTACATGAACAATTGTTTGAGTTTGGTGAATAAGTAGGAAATATTCTCGTTCATCGTTAAAACGTTTTTGAAATTATTCGTCATGAACAACACTTGTAAAATGCTGTTCATGTAGTAAGTGTTTCCTGAATTATCTAATAGACTCTTTTTCTCATAATTTTCGAGATATCTGTCTACTGATTCCTGAAGAAGAACATGTTTCGCAGAATCTGTATCAAACTATTCCTCAAGCTATAATATAAATAGTTATAAATGGAAATAACTCAAATATATCGAACTTTTTTTTTTTGTTGGTCACGGCCTTCAATTTTTCATGCAGTGTACTGCGTTCTTTGCTTCGACGGTGAAAGTGTTCACTCTAAAATCTAAATGTTTTCTCATACATTCTCAAAATATAGAAAGCGAAATAGGTTGTTTGCTGAACTGCTGATATTTTATTAAACATTTCAGATCGTTGTTCATTTTATATCTATCAATTATAATGATTAATTTCAGTTTTGTGCCTAAAAAGTGTACTGAGTTGAAACTTCTAGATAATGAATATTCAACTCTTTGACTTTCACAATAAACTGTTGATCATCTTGGCAACCATAATGGCAATCTGATTAATCTTGATCTCTTTCATTTATTTTGACCATATAATCAGGAATGCGAGAATGGAAAATGGTCATCTCACATCTATTTGAGACGAAAGTTTTTTGTAGATTTATCGTTTTGACAAATTTAAAAAATATGGAAGGAAGCAACTTGTATCAGAAAGAACTACCCGTTTATGAACTACACATATCATAGAGTTTTCTTCGAAATGTATTACTTTTTCATCCTTGCCTGAAGATTTCCATTGCCTATGAATTATTAGGGAAGTAGAGAGACCAGAACAGCTTCTCCACTTCTTAATACTCATCGAATATCAAAAAAAATTGGTGTATACTACGTTAATGAATAATTCAATAATGAATATTTATTGAAGAAAAGAGAAATGAAAATTTTCTATTTTTTTTTACCACGTTTTAATTAACGTTACCGCAGTTTCGTCCTTACTGCCATTTTCAAACTTTTTAGTTTCAAAATGTCCATATAGGACGAAACTGCAGTCCTCATTTCTTCATTATGGTTTTCTACCACGTAGTAATGGCTACATCCATCACTCTATTTATTGAATCAAACTTATAAGTTTCGAAATGTCCGTATAGGACGAAACTGCAGTCCTATTTTCTTCATTATGGTTTTCTACCACGTAGTAAGGGCTACATCCATCACTATATTTATTGAAACAAACTTATAAGTTTGAGAATATCCGTATAAGACGAAACTGCAGTACTCTTTTCTTCATTTTGGTTTTCTACCACGTAATAACGATACATCCATCAGTATATTTATTGAATCATGAATCACTAAAAATATATATAGCTTTCAATAATGAATAACTGACTGTTTTCTGTACATACATCTCTGCTTATAGATCTGTAACATTTAAAATAGAAATTCCTGTTCCAGATTTTACCAGCGTCAACAGTTTTCCAGAAGACATGAAATTTACTCCACCGACGTTCTATAATTTGACTCCTCCGCCCCCGCCATCTTCTCGACCACCTGCATATGACGTTCAAAATGGAACCGTTGTCCAGAATGGGGCCATTCCATCAGAAACCTACTACGCAGCTACTGACATCATCAAGGTATTCATACAAAAATAAACTAGATAAATACGTATCAGTGGTGTTTTTTTTCCAAGATATTGAGACCCAACTGTATCGAATAAGAAAACTGTCATTAAACCTCATAGAAATAGATATTATTATGAAAATATCAGACCGGCGAAGTTCTTGAATGTTGTGTTGAGTTATTGTTATTAGCTGAGTTATTATATTTTTCATATTGTGTTTATGAAGCTTACAGTCAGATCCTCACACGGACAGTATTGCCAGTGTTTCATGCTCAGCAGAAGATTTTGTGCCAGAAAAATAGTAGATTGATACAAGCAGACAGTAGAAAATTTATACATAGTGAGTTTCATCATTCACAGTCATTTAGGAATAATTATAGAATTGAAATGCGTCATCGGGAACCAAAACAATATTTCACTGTATAATTATATTACGGCTTCGTTGGGAAATATTGGGTCTTCTCACTCGCTGCATCAATAACACTGTGATGTAATTTACTGACTTTGCTTCTTTTATGATATAACAATTATTCATGCGCGCACAATCACACATGTCATAACCTCAAAAATCTTGGCGCATACTTTGACAACTGTATAATATACAAACCAAACGTCAACAATTTGTTTAATCTTCAATTTCTCTTAGAATTTTTGAAAATTTTTTATTTCTTTTGTTTTGTCTTTTCTTTTGTTTTTGTTTTGTTTGTTGACATTTTTGACACCAAATAAAAAAAGTACGGTCGACGACATCTCCCCTTCCGAAGTCGCCATCTATGGGTAGACAGAGAACTTAATCTTCGAATATAAGAAGATTCGTTTTCTGTTTTTCACTACCAATCATAAGATGGAAAACGAGAGCTCATACAAAACACATTTATGATTCAACATCAGACAGCGATGTTTCGACCCACTAGGTCACATCAATGCTGCCAGGCTGAACCACAAATGCATTGCTTGAGTCCAGTGTTCTCACTGGAAAGCTATCTATGTGATCGACAGTGAACTCAATCCTGGAGTATCAGATATTCGTCCTCTGTATTTTTCTTCAACTTTTACTACAAGTCATAAGGTTGAACAGAGTACGCCGCGAGACATCTATGATCATTATGCATATTTTGTCGTAATGTCTAGAATATTTCGAAACTAGAGCCCAAAAACTGAACCAATGAACTTAATTGCATGTTCCCGTCCTGTGTCGTCCTCTCGCAATGTGCGTATACTTTCATAGGAAAATATATAAAGAACTATCGTAAAAGTCCCGTTCTGAGTCTATGTCAAAGCGGGGCTTTGCAGTGAATCGATCGCCTTTGGCAGCATCGTTTTTCTTTGTTATATTTGAAGTGAGTTCTCTATCAATTCCTCAACCATAGAACAGAACTAATAGCAACCTGCTTCAGTGAGTTCGTGAGCTTTGTAGTCAGAAAATGTTCTGAAGTTCATATTCCCACTAAAACTTACAATTAAATATATCCTAGCAACAAGCCTGACTATCATTCACATCAGTGGATAAAATTTAAATATTCAATGTTATTTGTAGTAGTATCTTAGTTTCGAAAGTCTCAATAATAAACTGCCAAACCCTTGATATATCGTGAAATTCTTCATTATTCGAACGACAATCTTACAGTGTTGAGTTGATTTCATTCAATTTCAATTTTCATCTGCAACTTTTGAAATGAATACATAACATTCTTGTCACCAATCCAAATGGTAGAATTTTATCTCTGGTTATTGTTAGCATATTATATTTCAGATGCTTTGATCCACTCTCTCATCCCCCTTTTCTTACCACCCTACCTGCAGGCCTACCCAATACAAAAAGGGGTCTTTAACAATGTTTTATCGTTTTTTTTATGGAATGGATTTATGAAAAGTACTCATAAGATAAGTCATCAACTTCAAATTATGATAATGAATTTGATGGTTCTTACTTGATTGATTACTAAACAACTAGACAAACAAATTATCAATACGTTCCGGTACTGCCGATGACTATTGGTTTCAAGATCATCAAATAGGTTTCTATATTCACATATAGGTTGATGTAAATTGGTTCCATGTCTTTTATAATACACATTTTTTTTTGGTAAGTTCTAGTTCTAATCAAAACTAGCAGGTCATTCAAAAAAGTTTTCAGTACATGCTTGAGGAAGTTTATCTGACTCGAAATATTGTAATTTCAAGCACATCCGATATTACGTGAAACAAATATCTCTTATGTAGTGCTGCAAATGTAGCTGCAGTAATGGAGCATCCAATTAAATGTAATTGAGTTCAGCTTGTTCCTAGTTTTACAATAATATCGTCTGCACATGCATTTTCGCCTGGCTTCCATCCCCAGAGATTTTATTGGCAGTTCACCGGAGATGAATACAAGTGCAGATTAATTTTTTTCAGTTGAAGCGAGTAGAGTGTATGGACCAGTTGTACGACAGTTTGACTTTTTCATAGAGATATATGATCATATACGGAGCTACTTCCGGCCTTATTTTGTGTAAATAAAATGTTAGGTGGTTTAGGTCACTTTTCCACTTAGGTCACTGTCATTTAGTATTTAAGTAATGAGTGATCAGAAAGTACTTCGATGAATGTAACCTTCTTGTTTTCAATATTATATTTTTTCTTCCATACTCTGTTACTTGTAACATAGGACAACGATGAAAAAACTTTTTCACTTAAAACACCTTATGTTTGTGTTTTTTAGGTGCTGAATCGAAATATGACACTTAGCCGTATCACCTACCAGTTTTTCACATTTGCACATCAATATAATAAATTTTTTGATTTATTACAGAATTTACCAGCTTTTATATACTACAAATAAAATTGTGATGTATGTAGAAGAGTTGGCAGCACTGCTGAAACATATTTACTGTCCACAAATAGGGAATCATATTGTTTTGTTCACAGCTGATGTTTTGTTTACTGTCAACCTAACCTTACTCTCTGGTTTCCAATACATATGCTCATTTTAATGTCTAATTGCGATTGTGAGAACTCTGCTGACAGTTTTTGTTATATTTGTGGTGAGTTTGTCATTAAAAAACATCAGAGGAACATTACAGACTTTGTGAAAAAGGTTTATTTCTCATATTTTGGAATTAAACTTGGTATAAATCTTGAGCCCCGCATAAGGTTTATTATGTTTATGTTGAAGATCTTGGAAAATGGTCAGAAAAGGAGAAAAAAGCCTTTAAATACGCTGTTCCTATAGTATGGAGGGAACTTAGAAACCACACTGATGATTGCTACTTCTGTAAAATTGATATTACTCTCCATAACTTGAAAAACAAGAAGGTAATAAGCTACCCTAACCTAATTTCCGCCATCCGACCAGTATGGCACGATGTAGATTTGCTGGTCACAGAACCTTCAGATGATTTGAATTCTATTAAAACTGAAATGTTTTCTGATGTACTGTCTGTACTGTATAGTACTGATATAGATGAGCAAGATGATGAAGAGTTTCAATATGTTACAGCAAATATAGAGCCTAAACTGTTTACTCAGATTGAGCTTAACGATTTAATCAGGTTAACAAAAGAAAAAGCTGAATTGCTTGGTTCTAGACAGAAAGAAAAAAACTTGTTGACAGTTGGAATTAGCATATATGTGTATAGGAAGATACAGTAGAAGTTTTCGAAAATTTGTGAAAAGGAAGGTGATTTAGTGTACTGCTCAGACGTTCCAGCTCTGATCAAAGAGTTTGGTGTTGAATACAAAAAAGAAAACTGGAGGATGTTTATTGATTCTTTCAAAACTGGTTTGAAAGCTGTTGTTACACAATAGTAATACTTATGCATCTATACCTGTTGGTCATTCTTTAAGTATGAAAGAGAGCTATGAAAACCGAGAAATACTGTTGAATGAAACTGGCAATTCGGATCATAGTTGGATGATATGTGGTGACTTGAAAGTAACATGCATGCTTCTTGGTCAGCAAGGTGGTTTTACCAAATTTCCATGTTTTTGTGTGAACGGGACAGTAGAGCAAGGGATCAATATTGGTGCAGAAAAAACTGGCCTGTGAGGGAGTCTTTAAAACCCGGCTAGAAGAACATTCTCCGCAAAAACCTTATAGATCCTAGAAATATTTACTTACCACCTCTACATATAAAGTTAGGCCTCATGAAACAGTTTGTAAAGGCATTGCCTAAAGATGGACTTTGTTTTAAGCACTCTGTTAGAAATTTCCAAACTTTTCAGAGGCTAAACTTAAAGAAAGCGTCTTTGTAGGACCCGACATTCGAAAAATGATGTTCGACGTAAACTTTGAAACTACAATGACCATACATGAGAAAGAAGCATGGGTATCATTCAAACAAGTTGTTACAAAATTATTAGGAAATGCGTAAGACCCAGAATATCGTACCATTGTAGCTAATATGTTAAAGAATTTTTAGAAAGTAGGATGCTTGATATGAGCCTGAAAGTCCACTTCTTGAACACTCATCTTGATTACTTCCCGGAAAATTTGGGAGATATTAGGGAGGAAGAGGGTGAGCGATTTCACCAAGATATTAAATTGATGTTACCAGGGTCGCTGGAACATCAACATGATGTAAGACTACTGTTAGTCACTTCACCCTGAAGCTCAACAAGCGACTGATCGCAGGAAAAGCTACACAAGAAACTTCAAAGGAAAAAGAGAAAGGAAGTATAAACCAATTTTATCTGACTTGTGAAACCTACATTACAACACTGTATCACTATTTCGAGTAACCAACTGTAAATAAAAACTATGGGTGATACAAAAAAACAGACCAGATTTGGATTCAGCACACAGAAATCTATAAAAATCAGCTGTTAAAGTAAACAAAGTTTTCGAGAATATTTTTTATTGGCTTGTCAATTGACATATTGGTGGTTTCAATGTCACAAAACGTGACTGAATAAACTCTTAGTTCAAGTTTTCTTATTCTAACTGGATTGTTGGGTAAGAGGATCAATTGTTCGTCATGAAACAATTTCGAATTCAAATGAATTTCTCATTTCCGAAATTATGAATAGTTTACACTCGATTTGAATTAACTTTGTAAACAATACCATAACCAGTTTGTGTGAAATATAAATATAGTCAGATTTGTATTCATCAGCCTAAACACTTTCGGCTAGTAATACCATTTGGAAGAGAAACAGTCATGACGTTTATCACTTAATTTTTTGAAGAGTGTTCATAAAAGTGATGATTACAAAACTAACCGCTAAAACTTCCTGAAGCTCGAGATGTAGCCGATGAAGGAAAAGAGCAACAAGTTATTGCAGTCATAAAAATATCGTATGGATGGGAGATAAATGGGAAAATTGTAATAAAAGTTTGGCTCATGAAATATTGAAAGTTTCGCATTTTATGTCTAATGAAAAAAAGTAATGAATGGTCATAAATTGCAAATTCGACTTTTATATGATATTATCCTATTAATCTAGACAATGTCTTCAGGAAGAACTATAAAAAGCCTCATTGATCACCTTAGTTTTTATTTATTACGTGAGGAGTTGTGGAATACGGATTATCCCCATTTTTATTGGTTGTAGAAGTAAAGCAACGTCAACAATCAATGTTATAAAGAAATCTCATGTGAGGAATGACATTTCATTAAAATCTGAATCAATCTCAACCCAGTGAATAAATATGTTACTTCCAAGTTGAAAGTGATATGTCATCTAAAAAATCAATGTATAATCCTTTGGCACCAGCTCCATCCAGAGTTCTGCTATGATTGTCATGAAAACGTGTTACGACCTCCCCATTGATAGACTCATTAACGAGTCTGCCAAGTGGGAGGTAGACTATTTAACGATTCTATAATTAGGAGGTTGCAACTCATTGCTTCCAACTATGGCTGGGGACAGATGCCAGTCACATTATTGGATTAAACGTTCGGAGATCATCTCTTCATCCATTGGACCATGGCTACTTAGTCCAAATGACTAAGTTCTCATTCAACTTCCGGCCGAGAAAGCTAAAGTATCGAATATACTTTAATCCATCATCTCCAGTTACTGTTTTTGAAGCATTGAAGCTTTCTTTGAAATTCAGAAAGTAGGATTTGCATAACATACATTGCTAAAAGTCAAGCAGCAAAAAAAAACACATACACCTTCTTGAGTCATCCTCATCTAGTGTTTCCTAATGTGACTAATAACCAGTCCTTTCAAAGCTTATTGTTAAATCATCTGAAAATGGAACTTTCAACAGGTGCTGATCGAGTGCATTGCCAAACATGCGCCAAACTAACTGATTGTTGTAATGGAACAAGTATAGCTAAGGCGCCAGTCAATCTAATCACTGATGATCTTCAAACAAGACTCAATCTCCGACGAAAGCACCAAACTCATTCGAAGGTTCATGCAGTCATTGTTCACTATGGTTCTGGCGTTGAATTTGGTCATTATTACGCCTTGGTCAAAGACGTAACGGACTGGTTTAAGTTTGACTATAGTCGTGTCACGAAGTGTTCTGGCGATGTACTGAATTTATTGAAACTTCTGGAGACACCCTACATTTTGTTTTATGAAAGAGAGGACATTGGCTGGACATTTCACGCTGCAAATTGAATATAAGAAGAAATTACGTTGACCAGTGCGATGAAGTCACAAAAAATATAAAACTTCTAAATTCAAAAACATAAGTTTTATTTTTGGTATATTTCAATGTATTTTTATTTTCAATACACATATTGACTATCAATCATTATTCAACACTCGTCCAAGAGTTCATCAAAAAATGTAAAGAGTGCTGTATCAATATAAGTAGTACAGTGAGTTGACATAAATTCAACTTGATAACTGCGAAGGGTTAGGGCGCAATAAATTCATTGAAGATGAAAGTTTTTTTCACAAACCAAAAGTCATACCCATAAAACCTCCCAACCCTCAACTATCAGAAAGTTTTTTTCACATAAACACCGTTCTCCGAATGAAAGATTTGTACATACAGTGAGGTCGAGGTATACTGAGTTGAGCCTCAAAACGGTGAGAACGGTCACAGTCCGTATTTTTGATATGTACCGCTCTTGGTGGAATCAAATGTGCCAAGTCACTTGAATACTTCCCGTGAAAGTATCTATAGAAGAGACAAATATCCAACCTTTCTTCGATGTTCCAGACTATCATAAGATATATGCTACGTATAGGTTTAAATATTCTCGAAAAATAAAGATATATTTGGCCATGACAAAAGAAGATCAATGATTTATCAATTTCTACTAACTGAATCAACACCAAAAATAGTATATTGAATATTGGTTTCATGAAGAGGCAATCATCCATTAAACTAGTTTGAAACAGAACACGGAGAAAGTGAAGTTGTCATCTGGGATTGAATAAACTAGGTACATGTTGAACGTGGATATCAAAAAGAACACATCAGTACGTATGTAGGAAAGAAAGATTTTTGACTTTCTTCTCCACCTTTACACAAAAAACTATTGAAGGAAGGAAGCAATATAAACTCTTCACAATTATCTTTCAGACACAAACTGGAAGAAGGAGCCTCCCGTAACAACTACCTTCACATAAACACCTCTCATTGTGGTGGTGATAAGACCACACAAGCACCAACAATTTCATCTGAACTGGAACAGTTTGTGCAGGAATGACCTACTGAGATAAAAATCCACCAAATAAAAGAGACTTGATAGTAACATACTCCAAAACTTCAATGGATGGAGGAGTAAGTCCTAGCGAACACTTTCGTGAAAGAATGGTGGCGTTAGTTGACAATTCAATCCGCAATCGTGGGTAATAGCAATGAAAAATAATCCAAAATTCGTATTTTTCACACTTAATACATAAACACACTGTGTTTCTGCCTTCTACCATTGATTCCAATTTTATAATGTTGGAAATGTAGGCCCCCGTTCACGAATCAAAATAAATAATACCATTGATGAAGTAACCAAAAGTTTAAGACCATTGTTATATAGATTCAAATGTTTCAATAAAATATTAGATACTCGTTCCCTCAAAACTCTATATTATGCTCTTGTGGAGTCACCTCTGCGATATGGTATCCTTAGCTGGGGTGGTGTACTTAATACCCATCTTCAAAAACTTGGAATAGTACAGAAAAAAATTTTGAAAATTATTTACCCAAAAAAATATACGTATCCGTCAAAAAAGCTTTTTGAGGATGCAGCTATCCTCAGCGTCAGAAAGTTATATTTACACGACATAGCAATTTTCATAAGCAAAAATAAATACACCCTTCAACAGTTAGAGCATAGTTATACCACAAGAAACAAAGCAAAAATG
>WOGP01007148.1:0-11947 GCA_015342065.1 Leptinotarsa undecemlineata
TTTTGAAAAGTGTCTGAACACCTATATGTATTTTATTTATTTTTTTAATTGGCATCAAAAGTCAGATTTTTTATTTTCTTTCTTTCTTGTAAAGTTTAAATGCTCTGTAAATAACTTTTTTGGACACAATGGTGCTTCAAACTACTTTAGTACGATCGGGGACACATAAGACTACTAAAATAAATTTAAAAAACCGGACATTTCTGTTAAGATTAGAAGTTATTAGCATTTAATTGACCAATTTTGGGGTTTTGTACTAAAAATCGTAAAAGTTATTGCCTTAAAAATCAAAAACGCGCTAGAAAATAAAAATGTTTGTATGAATATGTTCTACATAGGCTAGTGTATCAACCCCTTAAAGGTTTGCACCCAGCTACCAAACACCCTGTATAAATAACAGTGATTTTATAGTTTCACACACTTTCAGTAATGCCTATTATAGTTTAAAACCCTAATAAAATCGTTCTGGAACTAAATGCGTTTTATTTTTTCCATACTTCCAGAATCCATTTAGGCAGTGGCTACTTTGCCTACCTAGTGGTCTAAAGTGGACTTTGACAGCTTTTGGTAAAGTCAAAATTTTGTACAAATAGGTTCAAAAATCTACTTTTTTTCATTTATGAATCAGGCCTAAATCTGTTTTGAAATCTGTTCTGTTTTTCCATAAACCAGCTGTCGCATCCCTACGAACGACAACCCTCAGAAGTTGAAACTTGTGCGAGCAAAGGATTAACGAGGTCTTACTTTTTAACGTGTGATTCCTAACACGGGTTGGACGATAGCAAGCGAAGATCAATCGTTCACACTAGGGATTGAACCACCGACCAACACGGCAGTAAATTCGAGTGAGTGAACAAAGCATCCACGCCGAACCGCTTGGCTATCGAACGACAATAACCATACTAAATGTTGAAGAGATTTATAAAATGTTTCAAAAAAGTTTAAGGGTGGAAAAAATAGATGTTCCTAAGGGTGGCCACTATGCCCAATCCTTCCCTACATCATGAGTAACTTTTCGTATTTAACAATTTTGACTATCAAAAAAAATTGCTAAGGAATAATATAACACTTATCTCAATGTTTAGCTGGCCAAAATCTGCCTCCGTCTTCAGGAATGGACAAAAAATTCAATGATGTATGTAGTTATTCCCTTGCTGATTATTTATTTCTCAACTTCTTCGACAGATATCAAAGGAGTTTTGAAATGTTGTTAATTGACTACTGAAATATTCTATGTAATACAATGTACTCTCCGATATCAGTCTGTTGTCATTTCGCCAATATCCCAATTTTTCTTCTTTGATTTCACGCAGTAACTTATCAGGTTAGACTAAAAATTTTCACTTTTGAAGCAGTTTCGTCGGATCACTGGCATCGCTTTAGACTTTGCCAAACAAAGATTGAATACCTGGATGGCAAGAAGATTTATGGACTTCTGGCAGAATCTCCCAGAATTGGCTCGGACTGTCAGAAGACAGTGTGTGTCGCCTCTATTTAGAAAATGATGTATCAGCACAGCACATACTTTGTGCCTGCCCCGCTAGGGACCGAAGCAGGTTTTTACAGTTCGGCAGAGCCGTACTCTTACCATCCAACGAAAGACCACTCAGCATACAAACTAATCGGCTTCGTTAAGAAACTGGGTTTATTTGGTAGAGTGTGAATAGATGTGAGCCACAATAAACCTTTGCGGATTGCGATGGAGGGCCGAATAGACCCACTTTCTTTGGACCTTCCTTAACCTAACCTAATATTGCTGTTACTAACTCTACTCACGGGTTGTTCTATGAGAATTAAAAATTTATTATGTATCTCCAACCTCAGCCCTCTTCAGGGATATTTTTGTCGTCAAATAATAAAGTGCTGTTTTATTTGTATTTGTTTTATTAGATTTGACCTAAAAGGTCTGGCTCCAAAGCTTACCTGATGGTCACATCAGTTGTTAAAATCTACTAGCATGTGTTTCTTCTGAAGTAACAATAGCAATGAGGACAACACTAACGAATGCACTGGAGATAATCTTGAGTCTACTGCTGTATCATCTTGAAATGTATCAAAGATGATAATAGGCCTATTTGATGTAACAAGTTCATCGAGTTACTAATGATCAGGCAAAATTCAAATTGCGGAATATCCAAACAACTCTGATATACTCTCGCTTGAGTGTGAGTCGGAATTTCTCGAAATGATTGTGTGTTAAATGCTTCAATAAAATAACAACTATTATAGGGATCAATAAGAGTATAACTGTAACGCGAAATGAACTATATCGTTTCTTGTTGGATAACTGCTTCTACAGTATGGATGAATTTCCAGCTTTCAGTGCTTAGATATAAATGTCGAAGTTTCTTTTATGCATGTAGTTTTTTTAAATTTGTTAAAGATCAAACATTTGTATTTAGCTTTTAGCGTTTTACTTTTTTGACTAGAACATGTTCACAAACCACGTGACATGATCATGAATCTGATCATGCACCAAAATACAATACAATGCAACTTTCACGGAGAAATATAAGAATATGCTGAGAATATTAACGAGTTAGATATTTGATATGTTCGACGAATCAATAATGAAATCCAAAATACAACTAGCAGGGTCAAAAAACGAAACTGGAGACACGTCATTTGAAAATATAATCAAATAATCAATTCAATTATCGGATTAACTTGAATCAGACAAATACGTTTTTTGACGAAGTTTAAAAAGAAATTTTCTGTGACGGAAAGTATGAGTGGCATAATTGAAGGTGATGGAGGAGCAGATGCCACATAAATCGGAAAAACAAACCAGAATCGCAAACAATTTGAATAATCCTTTCAGGCCTTTTTTTTTCGACATTCAGCAAGTGTTGGAATCGATGAAACTTGATTATGCGATGAAGGTTTCCGTGATTTAGGTCTATAGATATATGGTAAACGATTTTGTTCAGTGATGTTACTGGGAAGGTCACCTTCGAAGATATAGTGTGTTTTTGAAAACTCCTCTTGAGTTTCCGATTTATATGGAATCGATTTTCAAGAAAAAGTAGATTGCTATTTTCATCTCTTGAAATATTAGTGATTTCATCTGAAAGTATGGAGTATCATTCATCAATAAAAGAATCTGAATTTCCTATTCAGATTCAGATATATATTCAGTAACTTACTGGCACTGTGAACTTGCATGTTCCATTGTGAACTAGCATGATAAAAAATTCCTCTCCAATTAGAAGTTCTTCACAAAATGATACTCGAATGAGAAATCGTTGACAAATTGAGAAAGAAAAAGATGATTAATTTGATAAGCAACATAACTTCGGCATGAAATTGATCTATTGAAAACACCTTTTCTACACCAGAACAAAAATAATGTCTCTTGTCGCGCGTATTATAGATAGTGTTTCTGGTAACTGCAGTTGCAAAGAGGACTCAACTCAAATATAAACTCAGTGCACCAACATCTGCAATCAAATAGTCGTCATATTTTTGCACTTACAGAAACTATAGTCAGTGCTTCAATAACCCCCTCAATTTTCTATATCCCGGCTATGATTTCCACTCCCGATTCAGATGTAGCTTCAGAATATCTTTTTCATCAGAAGCGATCTCTCCTGTCAACGAGAGAAAATGCTGGAACTCTGAAACTTTGATATTATGTGGTTCAAAATAATATCACAGAAGGTTACCAAATTCAAATGCTGCGTTTATCGACCACCTAGTGATACATAAAATAGGTAACTATTTTCTTCACTTTCCAACACGATTGACTTTCTGCAAATCAATCATCCCAGTGCCAAAATTTCTATATTCGGTGGGTGCAATGTCCACAATATCGAATGGCTCAAATTTTCAAATACTAACGACGAACAAAGTCGCGAAGCTAAGGTTTTTGCAATTATGAATGAGCCAACCAGGATTCCTGGCCGTGATGGAGAAAATGCTAGTCTTCTGGATTTGTACCCAACAACCAATCTAGAAATTTACACGGTCACCGTAAGGTTTCCATGGGAATATTCCGCTCACAAACTCATTTCAGTGTTGAGTGAATTACTGATCAATGTTGGCGAACAATCTAAGCCGCACAAAGTTTGGCATTACGGAATGGAAGGATCTTCAAAACCATTTTCGAAATTTCCTTGGTAGATGTTTGTTTCACCTCTTAAGATCAAACAACTTGTGTTTCTGAAGTTACGAAAGTTACTCTATCATCTACGGATGCATATATTTCTTTATCAATTAAACGACGCTGTAACGGCAAACCTTGGTTCAACAAAAATTGCGAGCAAGCTGTCGCCTCCAAAAATGTCGCCTACCGGTAGTGGCGCAAAAATCCCAGTGCCAAAAACCGAACTAGGTTTGTTGATGCTCGCAACAGCTGCAAACTTGGAATAATTGGAAGCAAAGAACTTCACAATTAAAGAATTAGGGATGAACAGCTCGCCAATCCCAACAAGTCTAGATCCTTCTGGTCAGTGACTGAAGCTGCTATTCAGAACTTCACAAAATCCACAACTCCACCACCAACAAAAGTGGATGGTTCAATTGCAACAACAGCCATAGAAAAAGCAATTTCACTAGCTGAACAGTTTGCGTCCCATTCAACAGTCGATTTTCTGGCAAAGGCACCGTCCACTATTCCAACACTAGAATTCACCATGCCGGAAGTTACTTTTCGACAGCGTCTAGTCAGACTAATTTTGAAACAGCTCAATATCACCAAGGCGTCTGGCCCTGATGTCTAACAAGAAAGGGGGTTTTCCTTCTTGTTGGGTTTATGCCATATAGGAACCCCCAAACGTTAATCAATTTAAAAGAGTAGTAGTTTTCCTAATAAAGTACTTTATTGCAATACTGAAAACAGCTAAATCGGAGGTACAAAAGTTGGTTGTGATTATTACAAGGTTGGTGAATGACTGCCACGCCACGCAGGGCGTGTTTTTATGTACGATACCTCACGTGACTTTAAGAGAGATGCAAAACAGTGCATAGTTCATAGTTATTGTTCCAATCAATGTGAAAATGCAAGCTAGATAAAACGAGTCGAGTGAAGTGTCGCATTTGTTGGATTATTAATTATGAGGTTTTATTCAACATGCCATATTTTTATGGAATGAAATAATCTATATGAATACGTTTTATTAAATGATATAACTCTAGAAACGCGCTTCACAACTTTCTTGTTGGGAGATTGCTCGCGTTCAGCTTATTTCCAAAAAAGGCAAGATAAGTTTTTCAAATAACTATAGACTAGTCACTTTGCTATCAGTGCTATCAAAAATAATGAATAAAGTGTAGAACACCATATTCTCAAGTATTTGGAAATCTTCAACATGTTGAGCAATCATCAATATGGCTTTCAGAAACAAAGATCAACAGACGACCTTTTATCGTATGTCACTCATATTTGGAATGACGCAATCGAGAAACATAGGGAATGAAGAGCTGCAGGGCTTGATATTTCTAAGGGCTTTGGCCGTATGTGGCATGAATACTTTCACCATCAACGCTGGTGTTTCCCAGGAATCCATATTGTCTCCCTTTTTATATTGTCTATCAATGACTTATTGAAAACAACAAAAATCCAATATATTGCTTGACTGACACACCTGGCAGCACGTTTGTCTCGTTATTCCATTTGGATTCCAGGACATTGGCTACGAAAGCACATCTTCACCGGCAGCAGGAGGTTGCATATGTTGATGTGGATCTAGAAGTAAATTTTGAATAGGGGTGAAAGTAACCCGGTTCAATTCAATGCCACAAAAACCCAGGCATCGGTTGTCTCCAAAGAAGTCAGGTCGGATAATTTCACTTTCTGCTTCGATAAATTTGTTAGGGGCTGAAATGGACACCCATATATCTTGGAACATTAATGTCGCTGGAATTGCGGAGGCTGCTTCCCAAAAGCAAGGAACACTGTTCCTAACCAGAAAACTGTATACCCTCAGCAACTTCAGATACTCTATAGAGCTCACATCAGACCTTCTTTGGAGTATTATTTTCATGTATGAAGGTTTCACCCTAAGCATACCCTGATGCTACTGGATTCCATCCAGAAAAGAGCCATCCCCCTGATTGAAGACACGAACATTACGTAAACCCATAATAGCCTGGAACATTGAAGAAAGGTTGGAGAAATCCTTGACGGGCTGTTGCTGCTCATCGTTTCGAGGTTCAATTCAATACACCTCAAAGTTCACTGTTCAGAAACTCTTTCACTTTGAGAACTGCGTTTACGTAGATTAAACTTCCCGAGAACGTTTTCCCAAATGGATTTAATCTTCAGTGATTTAAATCCAATATGAATATCTACTTTCGCACAGGCACCCCTCTGAAAGCGCCTCAAGGATTTTCTTGTAGTGCTTGCGTTTTGTTCTTGAAGAAATTATACTTCCAGTTGAAAGAATATTGGGTTTGGGATTGGTATACAGTTATATTTTGAGTTTAATTTTCATTCGGTCAGCTTATTAGCAGCAAACCAATTATATGTTAATATATCGCTTCATTAGTTGTGATATAGTTGTAATATATGCATAATATACACTGAAATTAAGGTAAAAAAAATTAAAGATACTGAAAATAATTTTTTTGGGTTTTGAAATCACAGGAATTTTAGAAGTGGAAATGATGTCATTATTGATGACTGTGGGTGGCTAAACGTATATCTATTACTGTATGAGTCGTTTATTTTCTGTATTCATTTCGATGCAGTATATAACTATCAAAATCATCCTTTGTTACAGGTGACCAAGTCTGATAGCAGAAAAGTGGTGATCCATTCAGTGAGTTGGAAGACTAGTGGCCTCTTTCGCTGTGAAGTATCTGCCGAAGCTCCATCATTTGCATCAGCCCAGAGTGAAGCTAAAATGGAAGTTGTCGGTGAGTAGTTGCATGAACAAATTCCAGTAATTCATACTGTCTCAAAAAATAAGCATAAAATTATGGTTATAGGATTGCCTACAAGAAATATAGGATATTTACAAAGTATATATTCTTCTAATGAGGTTAATGTTTCTATTGCAAACCTGTATTTCGTTTCGTTGCAAATACCATACATTCCTGAAATATATTTATGCTTGAAAGATTGTTCTTTGATTGATTGCTCAGATATATAAACAACCCGTACAAACATATTTATTTACGGTTTTAGAGTAAAATCATTTTGTATATTTCTATCGAACTCATTCCGTAGAACACGAAAACAACTTCCGTTCCGCAGAACACAACTTCAACAAATGAATTTATTCTTATGTAGGAAACAACTACTAGTAATTCTGTTCTCTCGTTAACCAGCTGGACTGACTAAAAATATATACAAAATAATGGATGAATCATCTAAATAATCCCTACTGATTAACAACTATTTATACGGGTTTTTACATTTTTTGTGGCCTACCAAATATAGTTTTGCGAAGGTAGCGTATGATATGTACGGCTCTTGGTGGATTCAAATGTGCCAAGTCACTTGAACATGTCCCGTGAAAGTATCTATAGAAGAGAGATGAATCTCCAACCTTTCTTTGATGTTCCTGGCACAATTTTCCGACCTTTCTTCGATGTTCCAGGCTATCAAGGTTGCACGTGATGTTTGCGTCTCCAATCAAGCTGATGGCTCTCTTCTGGATGGAATCCATCAACTTCAGGAAATGTTAGGGGGCAGAGCTCCATACATGAGAACAATAATCCAAAGAAGGTCTGATCTGAGCTTCAGAAAGCATCAAAAGTTTCTGAGGTGTATACAATTTTCTAATTCGGAACAGTATTCCAAGCTTTTGGTAAGCAGCCTTTTCAATTCCAACGACACGATTGTGCTAAAACATATTGGTGCCCATTTCAACCATCAGCAAACTCATCAAAGCAGAAAGCGGCATTGTCTAACCTGACATTATTATATCCGCTTTGGAGACATTTATCTTCTTGGAGAAAACCGATGCCTGAGTTTTTGTGACATTGAATTGAACCTGGTTACTTCCACCCCAATTCGAGATCACTTCCAGATCCTCATTGAGATATGCAACTTCCTGCTGCTGGTAAAGATTTAAATTCGTAGCCGTTGTCCCGGAATCAATATGAAATTATACGAGACAAGTCTGCTGTCATCAGCAAAGCAATATATTGGATTCTTGGTATTTCCCAATAATTCGTTGATATATTATAAATAGAGGGTTGGAGACAATATGGAACTCCGTAGGAATACCATCGTTGATGGTGGGGGATGGTGCTATCACGAGCACTTGAGTCTTTTTGTCCTTGTTTTGGATGATGATCCTCCTCTTGTAGGTTCTGAAGAAATACTTAACTGTTCAATTGATTGATTTGACTGATGTTCTGTTCTTTCAATGATACTCTTTTTCGTGATTCCGCAACAAAAGTTCATCATCGTCAATTTTTGTATATTTTTATTGAACTCAACAAGGGACACAAAAATAGAATTCACATCGATAAAACTATTTTCAACAACCTCAGCAACTGGATGTGCAGAAACAACTACTCGATTAACTGAGGAATATTCACAGAGTGGTGAATCACCACAAGTTACCTCATTACTAATTGAGTAGTCTGTGAAATTGCACCATATTTTCCTTCTCCTACGTGGGAGGAGGATGGAAAGTAGAAAATATGGTAAGAGAATCAATAGGGTGATGGTCTGTGAGATCTCGTCTATTCACCATTTTCATTAAACATATAGGATCCAATATGAGCGATATGTCCTCAAAAAGGCCCTTTATGGTGGTGCCTGTACAAAAGTGGAGATTCACATTGGATTGGAATTGGTGGAGACTAAATCCATTTGGAAAAACGTTCTCAGGAAGTTTTTTCACAAAAAAGCAGTTCTCCAGATAAAAGAGTTCTCAAACAGAAAAGTTTGAGGTAAGTTGAACCTCAAAATGATGAGCAGCCGTAGTCCGTCGGGTATTACTGATTTGTACCGCTCTTGGTGGAATCAAATGTGCCAAGTCACTTGAACACTTCCCGTGAGAGTATCTGTAGAAAAGAGGCAAATCAAGTATGAGGAGCATAGAAACTTCAACTTCTTGTTGTTTGTTATTTTCACAGTCTTGTTTTATGAAAACATTCGATTTTTTCAATATGATTCCAGAGTTTGTTTGAAGGTGTTTGACAATGTTTCGTGGTGTATTTCATCAGTTGATTTGAAATCCCTGAAAAAACATAAGATTAGCTGATTCCAGAGACGCAGAAAAAATATTGATTTCAGAGCTATTAATAATTGGGATTGATTTTCAACTTTAACTTTTCCAAAATGTAATTTTCAAAGCTCCATTCGTAGCTCAGAGTGAAGTGCAAAAAAAAATCGACTTGATTCAGTTCTTAAGTTATCTGATATGGATTGCTTCAATCTTGGGAACAGAAAAAAGTTGCAGGGGGTGCCGCAAGTTGCGCATAAGATAATATTTGAGGTCATGGTAATTAGAAAAAAGTCTGCAAAACTTCGACATCCGATTAAAATCGGCATGCTTTTTTGGTATTGGCTCTCCTAGGATCTTCCATTGGAAGCACTGGAATTTGGTTTTCATGACATACCCGTGATTCGTCATACCCATGACCGAAGTAAATGTGGATAGCCGTTTACGTCACTCAACAATTCCTGGGCGATGCTCATGTGACGATTTTTTTTGTTTTTTTTTTGGTTAAAATTCAATAATTTTGGAACGAACTGTTCAAAATTGCTCAAATATCCTGAAAAAATGACATGACATGGTCCCAACGATATGCCGACATCCTCTTCAACTTCTCTAATAGTGATTTGACATTTCTCTATAACAGTTGTCAAATTTCTGACCACTTCGGTTCTTATTATTTATTAATTACCTCAGTAATTATGTCGATTGTAATGAGTTATTTTTCGCAGATGATTGGAAAATATATTTACCTGTCGAAACTATCGAAGACAATGCAACGACAGTTAGAAAATATACAGACTTTGTATGAAGTAAACAAACTATATCTCAATGCATCCAAATGTAAGAAAGTGTCTTATAGTAAGTAGAAAAATGTCGGTCAACGAGTACAATTATCGAGTTGATACTATTTCATTGTCACGAAGTAACTCATTTAAAGATCTTGGTGCATATTTTGATCAAAAATTTTTGTTTTTCCAACTACATCAGATCGGAAGTAAGTGAAGCATTGAAATTTTATGGCTTCATAAGTGCAGTTGTAGATGTTTTCCAAACATATCTGCTCTATTTACTCTTTATGTAGCCTAGGTGAAGTCAAAATTAGAATCTGGCTCTGTTTTTTGATCTCCATTCTATAATTGCTATAATACATCAATTGAAAAAGTTCAATATAGATAGATAGATAGATAGAGGTATTCCTTAGGAATATCTCACCATAATATTCAATATTAAAAGTCTTGAATTACGCAGAAAACATGCTGGAATGATTTTTCTGTATAAATTACTACACAACAATGTGAATGATATAGCGGTGTTATCTTTTATAAATTACTGTGTGGCTTATTTTAGAACTAGATGTACAAAAACTCTTTAAAGCCGACTGACCAGAACTAATTTGTATCTCAAGTCACATATCTTCAGCATTTGCAATAATTTCATTTCAATTTCAAATTAGTGTGATATCGATAATAATTTTCTAGAATGTAATATTGTCATTATATTATAATTTTGTTATTCATTTTCTCAAATTGTAACTTTGTAATCATAAGGATCTATATTACTTTTCTTAACATACTTTGTTAACCCTGTAAATGGTTTTTAAATTTTGGGTACTGAAGGCTATCATTATTTTTTTCCACCGTAGTGTGCGCTGGTCAGGTCCTATTCCCCGAAGCCCCGACATATTCAAATGGACGCGCCAGCATTATTAAACAATGATCACTCTCCACACCGTAGGGTGAGTGGATCATTGGGTCCGAGAATCATGTGCCCTGAGAAAGCGCAGTGAGCCAAGAATGACTGCCTTCTGCATCTGTGCGGCTAAGATTTCTGCCTTAGTGCGCCAAGCAGGTATGATTTTGAGATTCGAGAGTAGAGAGGACCATTCCATCAAGGACTCCAATAATCAGAACAACCATCTTGACAGTGATCTGGATAGAGTCTGCAGAGTTCGAAGAGAAAATCTCGATATTCTATCCGGTTTTTCTCTTCTTTTCTGAAGATATTCGTCTCGCCTGGAGCTGAAAACTCCACGACAAGTATCGTTTTGCTCTGGTGGTCGAGAAGGACTACATCAGGTTTATTAGCTTGTATGAGCCTGAGGATGGGGAACGAAATATTCCAATAAATTCGGCACTACTCATTCCCCAGAACGGATTCAGTATCCCCGGAGCGTAGGGCAACACCGGTGTCTCGTCAATACCGTAAGAGTGTCGTAGATGGTAATATAGCACTCTTAGGGCTGAGTTATGTCGATGGATATAGGTCGAGACTGCATATGCTGGACATGCTGATATCAAGTGCATTAGGGTCTTGGACGCCTCGTGACAGGCCCTGCACCTTGTATCAGGAACCTCTTTACCTATCACGCGACTGTGATAGACTAAGGTGTTGAAGACACCATCCTGGCAAGCCATGATAAACCCCTCAGTTTTCGACTTCAGTCCACTCGACCAGAGAAAAGCGAACGTCAGGCGCTTTGATAAGCCAAGGTCTCCAATTTTATTGAAGAAGACCCCATGCATTGGCTTATCCTTGTGTCTTCGCAGAAGTGAAATGATCTTTGCGGCTTTTATCTGAGCTTTTTGCTGAACGGGTTCCAACTCGGTGACAGAGTTGTGGTCACCTCGTTCAAAGTCAAAAACTATACCGAGGTCATCAGCTGCTCGGGCAGCAGGAGAAATGCTCTAATTCCTCCTCTCTCATGGTCACAGACTATGCAGAGAAGAGAATCCGAACTCCTGACGACTTTACAGGCTGTATCCAGTACCATTCTGTCATGTAGACACTCCAAACTCAAAAGTCCACGGCCTCCCTGTTGTCGGGGG
>WOGP01007149.1:413-11947 GCA_015342065.1 Leptinotarsa undecemlineata
GGCAAAACCCGGAAGCCAATCAGAAACATTGACACCAGCCGTGACTGCCTACATTCCGATATAACTTATCAAGTTTTCCATAATATGCAAAAGTTTGTTCATTCTCAAGTTGTCATTCGTATATGTATAACAGCTTATTAACGTCAGAACGTTAAAATATTGTAGGGCATATTTAAACTGTCAAAATATTCAATCTTTGCCGATATGTTAATATTAGAAACATACATAGACTAAATAAAATTTATCCTGACTTCATATTCTAATGTATTTTATGCTGTATAGTCATTATATTATTGATATTGTATTTAATTATATTATAATATTATATAATCTGTTATATCAAATTCATTCAAATCATATATCCACATCTCTTATGGTTAAATTATAATCGTTTCAATTAAAATTCATCTAACTTTTGTCCCGTTTCATATAGTTATTCAGTTTTTTATTCGATCACTCACTTTATATATTGCTATGATTTTACTTTCTATATTTTATGACTTACGAAACTTACTATGTGAAAGTTCTGCTTTAATTTATTCAAAAATAAATATATTATCTGTCAAAGTCTGGAGATTTTATTCATTATTTGTTAAAAAAATCTGTTTAAATATGTTTTTCTGTTAACCAGCTGACGCCTCTTCATGAACGACAATTTGCATGAGTTGCATGAGCTCACTTGCGTGAGCTGAGTATTGACCAGGTTATACTTTTTAACATACGATTCCTAGCACAGAAAATAAAGAATAAAACCGTTGCAATGAAAAACATGAATTGTTTTAGATTCTATCTTCTCTCAGAATCATTCATTTTATTTCTTGAAAATTCATATTTTTTTGTTATCAACGAAAAATTGAATGCCTTCTATTTTCATCTCAATTTTTTGCAATTTTAGGGTGTTGTTATGTCACTTTTAGAAGTTGGTGTCTATTGAACAGAAATTTTAACTCGAACTAGACTATACTGAACTATTACACTATAGTCATTTAGTTAGTAAAACCGAAAAGGTCATTTGAATGAACTGTAGAAGGAGCAACTCTTTCTCATTTAGCTGACTCCCTTTGCTGACGCTTCTTATTTTGAACTCGTTACATATTTGGCTTTATTTCATAGTGTCCAGACATACATGAACGTTCGGTAATAGTTACCATCGGTTTTCTCCATAAAAATACATGTCTCCGAACCGGATATAATCATGCCAGGAAAGATATTTCTGCTCTCTGCTTCGATAAGTTTGTTGGGAGTTAAAATGGATACCAATATGTCTTGACACAATCATGTCTCTGCAATTGCAAGAGCCGCTATTCGAAAACTTCACACACCTCAGCAACTTTCAGTGCTTTATAAAGCTCAGATCGGACTTTCTTTGAAGTATTGTTCACATGTATGGAGCTCCGCCGCTAAGCATACCCTGAAATTCCATTTTCTGGATTCCATCCAGAAAAGAACCATCCACCTGATTGTAGACGCGAACATCACTTGCAATCTTGATAGTCTGGAATATCGAAGAAATGTTGGAAATATGTTTCTCTTCTATAGATACTTTCACGGAAATGTTCAAGTGACTTAGCACAGTTGATTCCACCAAAAGAGAAACATATCAGAGACTCGCTGTGGTTGCTCATCGTTTTGAGGTTCAACTCAATACACCTCAAACTTAAAGTCTTCCATCTGAAGATCTGCGTCAATGTGGAATAAACTTTCTGAGAACGTTTTACCAATTGGATTTAATCTCCAGCGATTCAAATGCAATGTGAATCGCTACTATCGTACAGGCACCGCTCTTAGAGCGCTTTCAAGATTTTCCTGAAGTGCTTGTGTTTTATTCTTATTAAAAAAAGAAACAACCATCGTTTCACGTCGTTACCGATTGTTAAAAATGATATCTTCGAGGACTACTGTCATTATTTTTTATGATGTGCTATAAAAATAACAATAGATATTAATTGGCGCTAAATTCATTGATTCCAGTGAAATAATTTTAATCAAATATTATCTGCAATGGATCGGCGTATGACTCATGTAGAGAGATAAATAAATTACCAGGACCTTTATTGATTATCTCGGATGAAAGTACCTGGAAATAAATTACTTTAGGTATACTTGCACTTTTAATAATTTCAAAATACAAATCATGAAATTATAAAACAACAACAGAAATCAATTGGTGCTCCGGGGCGACTTCATTAATTGCAGTAGCGCATTTACTTTTTTAGCACTTGTTCATCTTTATACTGTAAAATTGGTTGCAATAATGTTTTTGGGCAATTTTATCGTAGAATGTCAAAGATGTATTGTGAGGAGAACCTGATAGAACTAGATGTGTTGAAAAAATGGAGATCATTATATGTTACTTCCAAACAAAAGTTTCACAATCATATATATTATCATTCCAGCTCATGGTCTAACGTGAACGGAATATTTGAAAAATCTTGCAACCTCTAAGATTCGCCGTGTAATTTAATATCTCACAGTTTATTGATTATTTTCATCTATAATTACTGACAGTATGAGCGTTAGCTTCACAACCAAAGCTTTAAGGAATAAAGGATGCACTTTAACCAGATTATCATCACTGAAGTACCCAATGAGCCATTCTATGGACTTGCCCTGTTCGTTTCAACGTTTGAAGTACTGATTGAAAAATCATGCTCAGCAGCTCGAATAACTCCATTAAAAAAATATAATTTAATTGATATGTTGGATTATAAGCGTAGTACTCGAATAGTGTTTTGGAAAAAATGAATTGTTGTGAACATATATTTATAAATGTAGTTTTTTTAATACTCACTACAAATGAAATGTTTGCTGAAAGAAATCCTGCATATTATTTTAATTGTTTTCATGATATAGTTATGAAGTTTTAGAAAGATATTGTTAGCAACACAATGTGAAAACATCGGTACTCTAAGCGAACATTCAATACCAGTTATTGGAAAGTTGAATACTGTTGAGAGATAGATAAACATTGTAATAACATTACTTGAGATGATACGCAATATGAGATCAATGACCTACATTTATTCAATATATGAATCCAATACAAACACTGTCACCACATTGCAACCCTTTTTTGGTGCGTGTTTCAGTTGGCGGCATCCGAAGGTGAATTATACTTAATGTAATTCATCTGCTGATGACACCAACTTTTTAATGAATCCCGCGAAGAAAAGAGTGTTGCAGTTCTGGTATTTGTGTTTTTAGTTCTGTTCTTGGAAGCCATCTGAGTTGACAATTTCTTTCAAGACTCCGGAAAACATCGGGCTTATTGTCTCTTTCTTGAACCGATTCCTACAATCTGGATTCCAGGTCCCCTGTCGGATGTTTGTCATATTCTTCTGGGCACGATGTAGGTTGTTTATAGCTTGCTTGCATCATGTGCCTTATGTTCGCATGAAATATGATGGGTTGCGGTGAAGTGTCGAATGGACACACTCACTTCTGGCCTTACCTAACTTTCCCCATTGTTGCACTTTCTGTATCCAAAACAAACACTTTTCCTCAGTGCCAAAACTGAAACACTCTTCTCGACGCGCGTTTCATATCAAGTTGTAATTTTAAGATCAAGTAAACTAATTCTAACTTCAATACTGGTCTCTATTTACATATAACAGGGTACACTTTCACTTCCATCAATGATGCATTGAAGTTTTGGTAAAAAAAGGAATGAAGTGCTCAAAACACTTGAAATATTGACAGTGGTATACGGTGATTGAACTCGAAAAAAGCTTTTTACAGAAGATCGAGAAGATGTGAAAGTTTTGCTCAATGTTTTCTTCACATTGTCGTATGATCAATAAGGGGTAGTATTATCTTGAATTTATGCGCCACTTGCGAGGAACAAAAACGGCCGGTATTGTGGAAAAACAAATCATTGCTTTTGCATCACGATAATGCACCTGATCACTCATCGTTGCTTGTTCGAAATTGTTTGGCCAAAAACAACACTCTAATCATGCCTCAGTCACCGTATTCATCATTTTTCTGAATTTCGCCAAATAATTTACAAGACTTTTTGACTGACTGTAGAAAAATGAAATGTGAAATTGGTCGAAATTTATTGACATGTGCCTTATTTGATGTCTTCACTTGTCCATTTTTTCCAGGTATCCAAAAAAAACGCTGCAGCTTCATGGGCTTATTACGTATTCCCCCATCTTCCCTTTCAATTCCAACAAAGTAGTATCCTCTACTAGTTTGTAAAAGTCTCGTGCTGGACAAATGTCATAATATTCTGGACATAATTTGAGTTATGCACCAATTATTTGTCTCTTGTGTCCTTGGCCTCAGATTCAAAAAAAATATGACGAGCTATCTCTGCAACTCTTTTGCTTTACCTTCAGCCATTATATAGCCCTATTTTGTTCAGGTACAGTATCCAGTGAGTAGCCCTGTGATTTTTCTGAGCCGATCCTTGCTTTGTTGAAGCAGTAATAGGCTTCTCTTCCCGAACGGTCCCTTCAGAAAGGGTTTCTCGTGTGTGTTTCCAGGTGTGTTTCCAGGTGTATTTCCAGTACTTTTGATGTTCTATATAGACCCATTTTCCGATCTGGAACCGTTTAGAAGACTTAGGTACCCCCAGAGTTCAGGAGTTAAGAATATGTATCCTGGCACACTCATCAGCTTTTTCGTTGCCCATAATACATGAGTGCCCTGGCACACAGTATATAGTCCTTTGTTCCTCACGGCATTCTCAGACCTGTCTCGACGTTACTTTTGGGTTCGTCAGTACTCTTACTGCAGCCAGGCGTTCTGTGAAATTATTAACTCGTTTTGTTCAGGCCTCAAAATAAAGTTCCGTGCGCATTGCAAAACTGCATACAGTTCAGCCTGGAAAACTGATGTGCTCTGACCGAGCGGGTAACTGATATATTCCAGCAATATATTCCAGATCCCATCCCATATTCGATTTTCGACCGTTTGTATACCAATTGTTTCTAAGCAGCATGTTTTTCGTATGAGTGTTCTCCATTTTTAATGTTCTAAGATTTCAACCCCATAGTTAATGATGAACGTGTATTTTGGTGTCATGTTGTCCGAACAATTGTCATATGTTCATTCCTCCACAGATTCATATCCATAGTAATTACCTTCATTGTGCCCGGTTTTCGACGAAGAGGTATCACGTTTGAACCTGTCTTTGACCAGACTAGAAAATGTATCCAGTTGACAGTGGACGAGAATGCGAGTACCCATAACTCTTCCTAATGGTTAAGGGAGTTATTAACATCACTTATGAAGAATACGAGGCTAATGACAACTCAGCAAAAGAAATTAGTAATAAACAGAATCGAAATTGAGATAACACATTTTGAACTTCCATCGAGAGATAAAGACATGGATTCCCAGTGAACCACATATTAAAATTAGTAATCTTGCAGACGTGGTGCACATCAGGTTCAAATCAGGTGAGAAACATAAAATATGAATGTTCGAATAACTGAAAATACAAAACGGTTCTGAAACTGAATATGAACTCGATCTGAAGAGATGTGTAGCTCAATTTATCAGTTATAATATACTTCTGTGCGACGTTCTCAATGAATTACTCAACCTGAATATCGAAGACTTCATTTTCTAAGATAATTATCTTCATTTCATTCCTACACACGATTCACCTGATTGCTAGTATAGTAAAAGCTAATAAACCGCAATAGAAACAAATTAATGGTAGCTATGTTGAACCAAAGAATAATATTACATTAAATGGTAGTAAAGTCAATGGAAGTGATTACTCTCTTGAAGGTGAATTCAATCACGAGTGTTACTATTAAGTAATTAGGAAGTGCCATTAGAGGTAATCTATAACGTTTATGTCAAGACGTGAGCTCGCAGATGCATCTACTCTGTATTCAAAAAGAGAATTCCGATCTACTGGCGGTATGCCATACATAACTTGATGTTTCTTCATTTGATGAGGAAGCTCTCTCATATTCCCATGTGAAACTGTTGTTTTTGTAGGAATACAATTTCTCAGAATTGACACATACATTTCGTTCATTCATTTTTTCGTAGGCCCTCTGGTAGTGTTCATATATGTTTATTACAGAAAATATATTTTCCATAATGAACGAATGGAAAAAAAGTGAATTTTTTTCATGACTATTGCATGAGAGAAATTGAAAAATTTACAGTTATTTCAATTGAACACTCTGCCTCACATACCCGACATTGTGTTTTTATTATCTCAATTTATCCATAGAAAACTACTTCGATTATGAAGGTTTCATCGGAAACTAAAGCTATGATATGATTTGAACCGTCATAAAAATATTTTTTGCTCACCAACATATAAGTTACCCTCAAAAGTCATCCACTCAAATAGTGGACTCGCGACCTAGTTCAATACACAAAAATGGAGTTTCTGAATGAATGACCAATATCTTCCTTAAAAAGATGATTTCATGAAAATATTAACGATTGGTCCACCTTTTTATGGAGAATTATGTAAATGAACATTGGTAATAATGAAGAAATCAAAACGAAGGAAATTGGATGAGCTCATTGTTGTTATTCTTGCTTTACAACGTCAATTGAGAGCAAATTATTCTGGGATTCAACGATCACATGGTTTATGACATAATTAATGACGATAGACAAAAATATCAATGTGATACACACTTGTAATGCACTGTTTGAAACCTTTGGTGTAGGATTGATTAATACTGAAGTCTTATCCCAACACCAAACTGTTATTTTCAACACCGCGACACTTGTTTCGATCACGAAGTGATCATCCTGAAGAGGAAGAATAAACTAAATATACATATAATATTGTCCTATTAATACCATAGATAGGTATCTGCATCTTGTTTGTCTTTAATTAATTTGTTGCCTTATCATCGTTATTCATAATATTATTATGTTTGATTACTTCTACTCTCTCGTAGGCGTCTAGATGCCTGTTGTTGTTAACTTGTCTAACTAATCTTAACGAACTAAAATATATGGAATAGTTTTGTTGCAAAATATGATGGGCGACTGCTGATTTCTATAGTCTTTCCTATTTTAGGTGTGCTAGGTATTTTTTATATCTTATTTTGATAGATTTAGTCTGTCCATAATATTTTACAACGCAGTCGATACCGTTAATTTCGTAACTTCCAGACTTTTCCAACTTCTCAACTTTGTCCTAAAATTACTGGATTACCTAAAATGTTCTGTAGTGGATGACTTGTTTTAAATAACACCTTTATACCTAGAATATTTCCAAAGCTCTACGTGTATTGCTGGTATGGAACTGATATATATTTGATTTGCTTTTCGTCGATTCTAAAAGTCGGGATTTTGTTCATTCCTAACCTAAACGTTTTTTTCCTTATACTATCATCTACAATGCCCCTTCGTGAAACCGTTACTGATTGCTATTTCCTCCTTTGTCCGTTTTTCTTTCTTGAATTATTAATGAGTAAGAGAAACAGTCAAAAGACGCACTAGAAAATTC
The DNA here is from genome assembly GCA_015342065.1 of Leptinotarsa undecemlineata. NCBI lineage: Eukaryota > Metazoa > Arthropoda > Insecta > Coleoptera > Chrysomelidae > Leptinotarsa > Leptinotarsa undecemlineata. The sequence goes on from WOGP01007149.1 coordinate 7,858, forward strand.
AGTCCAGAGCACGTTTGTGCTGTCTACAGTACAGGTATATTCCTGACAGTTCACATCAATGTGGACAGCACAAACGTGCTGAACTGAATTTCCTAGTGCATCGTTTATTGACTTTTCCTTTCTCACATGAGGGGTTCACAAAAGAAAAATGACGGACAATACACGAAATACCAGTTAGGTTACTCGATGGGTAGTGTAGATGATATTATAAGGAAAAAAATAGGATTAAGAATGAACGAAATCTCGACTTTTAGAAACGACGAAAATCAAGATAAATATATCTCAGTACCATACCACCAATACACAAAAAACTTTGGAAATATTTTCAAGGAACTAGATATGAAGGTTGTATTTGAAACAAGTCATACACTACAGAGCCTTTTAGAAAATCCGAAGAACAAAATCGAGAATTCGGAAAAGTCTGGAATTTACTGAATTGAATATAAGGACTGCGATTCGACATATAATGGACACACTGAAAGATCTATTAAAATATGATATAAGGAACACTTAGCACACCTGAAATATAGAAAACCAGAAAAATTAGCAGGCGTCCGTCATATTCTGTAACAAAACCAGTCTAGATGTCTACGATAGTGTAGAAATGAGTAAACATAATAAAATTATGAATAACGATGGTGGACCAATACTTAATAGTATACTATACATATAGCTTGTTGAAATAATATTTTAATTATCAGATGACGCCAATTTGATTGGTGGAACGCGCGTGTTGAAGTTCTGGTTTTCTTTTTTAATCTAATGGGTGATCAAATGATCAGCCGCAGAAACGTTCCGCCGCGACGTGAATGATTAATTTTTCAGAAATATGCTCCTTAGTTGACGAAATTTCAGACGCGCTAGAAGTGCATGAAAAAATAAATACTTGAAATCAGCCTCATATCGTGGAGATTTAAAGAAAACGTTTATTACTTGATTTCATTCCATAGACTTTTCCTAACTCACTAGAACTACGAGTACAAGAAAAAAAAGAAAATATAATATGAACAACCAAGAAATAAAATGGAGATATTGTTGAAAGAACAGTTTCCCTTACAGAACATCGGATAGGTGCGTGTAAACTGGATAATCAATTTATTATTCGAGTGCAAATAATTCTAATTACAAGTCATGTGAGACTAGTGTAGGTCTATGAATATGCAATGAAGCTGAATCTATTGCAATCGTCAGGCAATAACTATTAGCACAAACATGCACTATTTCTTGAATAACAAGTGAGATTTTAGGATTTCTGAACAACTTGTCAGAGAAAAACATTCGGGAGCAGAAAAAACGGCCTGTTTAAAATAACAAGTTTTGATCTTGAATAATTTTTTTCTTTTAGCCTAAATTTGAATTTCTTCCATCAGATGGCACTGATTTCATTCCAGATTAATTAATATTGAATAGATTTCTTGATTAGACTCGATTTATACACATTATACGAGGGAATACAAAGTTATGTTTCTATCATCTATGTTTTAGACACGCAATGCCTTATTTCAAAAAAATATGTAGGGTCATAGGAGGTATACTGTTATTACTAGAATATCTTACATTTGTGCTTATTTGTTTCATTAATCTCTCATGAAATATTTGTATTTTACTACAGGGTATTTGATCATTATTATTAAATTTTATGGGCTTCTAGAACTTTCGACCAAGAATTTGATTTTGAATTTATTGAAGGGGCTTCCTAATATTTTACAGGGGCTTCACCAACTGTCTTGCGTTTTGATAAATGTAACGAGTTTTCTGCTACATTTTCAAATTGCACTGTCGTTCTATTTTTTCTCAAAATAAAACACGTGTTTCGAATAATTTATTTACAATAATTTAAAATAATATTCATTTCCAGGGCTTGAACATTTTACATTCAGAGAGGATATTATAAGTTTTTGAGGAAAAATAATGAACACTTTCTCTCATGATACTAAATGAACGATCTGATACTTGATATCAAACAATTAAAGGATCACTACTTTGTGATGGCCGTGTACAAGAATACATTATATGATGAATACAATAATGTGACCTTTGAAATTTACTCTTTTTGATAATAATTGTCAATCCATAAAAAGAAGAAGGAATGAATATCTCATTTCCTGGTGCTTATCTTCAAGGGTCCTAATGGTGTGGGAACGTGAATGCGGTGTTGGATGTCCAGATACGTCATAGAGCAGCATCATGAAGGCACAATTTCATTTCTATGCACGATGGGGTCTGTCCTCATGCTGAAGAGATCATGCGTCAGTACCTACAAGCCCACAATGTCACCTTTTGGGATGGTCCGCTTACAGTCCGGACCTGGATCCCATAAAAATTATATTAAGCTAAAAAACCTTAAATGAAATAACAGTGAAATAAAATACTAGTGAAAATAAAATAATTGAACAAAAAATAAAAAATAAAAAAAAAGTTAAGAGATTACAAGCCAAGTTACTTCACGACATTTCTATTGTTGGTATCCACAATCGTCTTCGGATGATGAATACACTAACTCCTCCTAGAGATGACTATGTATCACTTATCTCCGCTTTCCTTTTTTCACGGAAAGTACTGCAATGACCAATAAGTAGTCATCTCTCGGAGGAATTAGTCCAGTCATCACCTGAAGACGATTGTGGATACTAACAATAGAAACGTCGTGAAGTAACTTGGTTTGGAATTTCCTTACTTTTCATTTTTTGTTGAATTGTTCTAGTTTTACTTGCATTTTATTTCACTGATTAATATAATTGTTATTTTCAACTATTCTTTTTAAATTTTTTTTATTAGTTCTTTCAGGGAATTCAAATCAGTTTAGATGATATCAGACAATGGAAGCCCGAAATAATGAAATTCACTTTTTAAAGTAATATAACATATAATGAGTTTTTTACAAGCTCATAAAGAAGTGATCCTTGATTGTTATGGGGAATTTATTGAAAAAAAAATTACAAAAACAAAGTATTCTTGATCCCACGGTAGTCCTATGCATTCGTGTTTCAGTCTGGCAGACTAAAATATTATTATGAATTTGTCATTGAATATAGCAGTACACTCAATTGAATCTATCCATCTATTTTTAATCATGAAAATTAATAATTCATCGTACTTTTTATATTCAAGCAATAATAATCTCAAAAAATGCATTTCATAAATTCCGAGACGTATTCTGTTGACTTGAAAAGACAACTTTCATTAGTGCCAAATTTTTTTTTTGAACGTTTGTTAAAATTTCTTTCGTTGAACATATTATTTTCAAAATTTTAGTAAATGATGGACATGAATTTTCCTGAATGTATGACCAAATATAATATAAAAATGTTTTTTCACTTCGCGAAAATTCAATTGCAAAATTTTATTTGGAATATTTTGCGCACGCAATAATAATTTTTCATCTTTTTACCTTGAGGTGCACCCTGTGTATTCCACCGCTGAGTAAACCATTCGTTTTTTATTTATGTCTCACCATAAAGTGGTCTGCCAGTGACAAGTTTCATATTTATTATGTCAGCGTACGATCTCGCAGCCGAAAGTAATGGTATGAGTTCGAAAATCAACTCGAGCAGCTCTCTCTCTGCAGCGATATGAACTGTGAGAACAGGTAAAGGTAAATGCTTAGAAGTGAATGGCAGGTGTTTCCGCCGCGAATTTTTTACTGAGCTTGCAGATGGTTGTGAAAAGATCAATGGAAACTTCAATTATAACAAACTGGAAACGGAGAGTATGCAAGAGTTTTGTTAACCACTATGTATTACATCATGTGTATGTTGTTTCTTTCGACGAACTCACATGAGAATAATTTCACTTCATGATTAAAAACTTATTCTTTCAAGAAAGTAACTGGAACCTGACACATGATACTACTTATTCATAAAAACTGGTGAATGGACCATGTATGTATCTGTTGAAGTTACTTTTAACTCCACCAATTCGATATACATGCACTGTGTCCGTAAAGGATGGAACAAATTCATTGTTAGCTAAACAGGTCATTTTAAGAAATACTCCTGAAACACGTCGATTTTTGATGTTAATTTACCGTATTTTAAAATAATAATCTAATATACAGGGTGAATTACGTTCGAGTAATGACGTCACGGTC
>WOGP01007150.1:0-11946 GCA_015342065.1 Leptinotarsa undecemlineata
TGCCCGAGCATTCGCTAATATTTATTAGCTTCATCGAGGGCTGTAATATAAAAAAGGACATAACCACAAAAGCCATTCTACTGTAGAAAATTGGGAATTGGCAAATGGACCCAGACGTAATTCTTAGCATCCTACCACAGTCATAACACCGTCAACTACCTCTTGAAGTTACTTTCATTTTCTCCATTGAAAGTGCTCACAAAAAAGGGTGCGACATGTTTTACACGATATGAAATTACAGGACTCTTCAATAAAGTCTATATTATAGTAGCCTGTTAAGAGAAATGAGTTTCAGGTTTCGAAACAAACAGTTTTTCGTGGAAATTATTTCATCGCCATTGGGTGTATTGATGCTACTACTTACTTTGAATCCCATAAAACAAAGCAGCAGCCTGCCACTCAACCAGTTAACGTTATCACTACATCAGATCACATTCCATACCAGGTAGTTATCGAGCAGAGCAGGTAGTTGATGTTAACCCTAGCACACTTTTATTTTTTAAGTATCACACAAATTCAACCCGGCATTCACGAGGAAACTACTATTTTGATTTTATACAGATCAAATGTAGCAAAAAATCAGGGTACATGCCATGCATTTACGATACCTTGTCAAATACCGTCAGATCTGCTACAACTTTGTTCTTATCAAATGGTAGCCGGCTACCAATATCGATAAAATTGAAACAGCAGCTGAAAAATTCGCTTCTATTGTATCCATTGTTAACCCAATGCCACAACTCGACATCTCTGATAAAAAGAAGCTACTGAAAAACAAGCAGCACTCTGAGATCTCAATAAGCAAGCCAATAAAACAACCAATTTTGTTTCTGTTTTTCCGTTAACCAGCTGTCGCACCCTTACGAACGACAACCCTCAGAAGTCGAAACTTGTGCGAGCTAAGGATTGATTGATACAGTTTATTATATGACTTTTACTATATTTATAGTGAAAATCATACAATAAACTGTACTAATTGGTTTTTTAATTTTGATTTATATTAAGTATCGGCCAGTTCTAATCAAGCCAATGAAAGCTATATTTGAAGAAAAAAAGAAAGAACGTATTGAAAAAAGTGAGAAAAATGAAGGAAATTGTAATAAAGAAAATTATATCAAAGAAAAATGTATCAAAGGAAAATGTACCAAAGAAAAATTCACTATTGGTGATAGAGTTGTGCGAAAACCGACTACAACCAAAAATCAAAGAGTTAAATTAGCAAAGATGAATGTTTTTAAAAGTAACGATGAAAAATTATCTTTCGAAGAACTGAATGAAAATTCGATTAGTTTTGGACACTGGTGCATTAAGAATGTTCTGACAGCGATGATCCAGCTTCTTTTATTTGTGTTTTCTGTTTTTTTAAGATAATTTTATTTTTATTCATTTGGTTTTATTTGAAAATTTCATGAATCCTTGTACATTACAATAAAATTTACACATAAGCATTGAATGGGCTCTTATTTCCCGACGTATGGGGCAATTAGATAAAATAACTTTCTTTGTAAAATCTCCCGTTTTAAAAAAAATCACAAGTGTAGTTGATTAGGAATGTGAATATTTGATACTGAAATAAACAAGGTTCAATCAAAACAAGTTTCTAATCAAAATTTATAATAATGAATATAAATTCCATTTCAAAAACGCCATTGAATAGTTAACAATTTAATATCAAGAAATTCCGTGTTTTCATTTGGTAAGTACATAAGCGTGTACGGTGAAGAATTTTCTAAATTGACTATATTCCCTATTTGGAATCAAAATTTTTCGAAATTTCATCTACAGAGTCGGTTCAAGAGTCGTGAAGACAATACTACAGATGGAAAATTATGATGAATTCCAACTTCGATATCGGAAGTTTGGTTGAATTTCGACTCAAACTTCTAAATCGTATCGAATTACGGATTCACGATTAAAATTTTGGTGAATTCTGAGTTTGATGGCAGTAAGAGCAATTAAATCTTTCCTTACGAAGACACAGAGAACTCATTCTTGAATACCAAGCGTAAACGAGGCTCCCCAATGCGGTCAGTTGCCAAGCTAAGCTTCGACATCGATCGCCGACCAGTATCGTGATCTGTCTTTACTGCGAGATAATTAAAAAATTGAAGTAAAACTTCCTTACGTGCACTTGGTTTGGGGAGTAAACTGGTGAATGCGTGACGAGAGCGTTACGAAAAGTATGATCGGACAAGGCGAACGGAAGTGGAGAGGTAGGTATAAGTTAGTGAAGATAGAAAGAGAGTCACGTTTCGTATATTACTATAGAGGCAAGAGAGGTGCGAGCACACATACATATACCGTAGGCTCTGAAGAATTGGGAGAAAACTATCATATGTTGCCACTGATTTCAGCAGGAGATTTCGAAGTTGAATTTGGGTATGAAAATTTCTACAAGATAAATTACAATTGCAAATGAATAATAACCGAAATGAGCCCACCACAAGACATGGAACAACAATCGATGCAGTTTTCTCTAGATATATTTCTGATTTTCTTTCTAAGACATACCATAAGCCTATCATCACGATTTCACAGTCAACAACAGTGATTACTGATGTAGCCAAAAGTGAAAATAATAAATAAAAATTGAAAATCTTATACACATACATAAAGGTGGAGCTGAAGAACTTTTATTTCAGTCGTGTGGTTTGAACACACTTCCGTTTTTTCAATATAGTTTGCATTTTTGAAAAATATTTTCCAAAATTTCAGTCCTAAATGAATTCTTGAAAATTCCATAGCAAATGATTCACAATTTTTCTTTGTTTAAAATCGAACACTCCATATTATTTACGTCATTTCTCAGTGTGACAACATCTTCTTTAACAGTGTGTAAAATGAAATCGTCTGCTATGTTATATCAAAGTCATCGATCCTCTCAATACGTTAGTATTTGTAGAAGTCGAAAAATATTCTCTACTCTGAGAGAAATCCATTGTGTGAATTTCAAAAGAAATTTCCGCATAACATTAGATTTTTGGTAGTACATTTCATCCAGAACTGATTTTCTGAACAGAATAAATGGGAACGAACGTTCTCTACCACATATCTCTCAATCACTCTCTGCTGAATAATTTACAAATCATCCGTTTCTGATTCTCCCGATTTCCTCTAATACGCGCGGTGTGTTCGAAGTGATTACTCACATCAAGAGTTAAATAATCAGTTTCAATCACACGCAATCCAGCGATCAAAAGCGAAGCGTTATAATCCGTTTAAGCCCCGGGATAACTTCGCTGACGCATCAAAAATACGTTCAGAGCACGGTTGAAACGACAGCAGATCGTGTTATGTTTTTGTTTGCTATCAAAGTTGGTGTTAGGGATCAAACAAAGTATTCAGAAGTTCAGGATTACCGATGTTCGAGTCATCGCCTTGTCCTGGGATATACACCATTATTTCGGTTCATCTACACTGAGGAAGAAAAGTGATTCATCACTTATAATGATTCAACTCGATATAGATAATTCTGAGCTGATGCATAAGTCAAAGTCTGAATCAAAAACTTGCCATTTACAGTAAAATGATGTATCTGTAATCGTATCTGTATCTGAAAATCGTTCAATCAATTTGTATTCTCAATTGTGCTTGTTAATTGTTACCGTTATTATCCTAATATTCATAATTTGCCGAATGTAAACAGAGAGTATCAATAAAGTAATCTTAACACACACAAACATTCCAATATTTCATCCATGTCAATTAACTCATACGACAAAATAACCCATAAAGTTTGAGTTTAAACCCGTTTTATAAGTATTATCAATTGATTGTTAGGGGAGAGTGGGGTAATTGCGAACACCTAAGGAAGAACTAAAATTAAACAAAACCAGTTAAGGTTATGAATGATATTCATTACTAAAAGTTAACTATAACTAATCATTCTTCTGTTCTCCTAATCGACGTAAATAAATGTTCCATATAAAATAGAATATCAATACAAAAACAAAACATTGGAGTTTGCACGGGGTTACTCCCTAAAAACATTGTTAAATGATACATTAATTCGAAAAAAAAAGGTGATATTTCTATATAATACCTAAAATTTTATACACCTATTCAATTTTAGTGAAAAATATATATGAAATTATTGATAAATCTTTAAATGTACATACCTTGTGAAACGAGCGCGTCGTCATTTCACCACTTACTGCGTGGTTCTACGTCTGGGATGGATTGCGTCACTCGGAATATCTTTCATTCTTTTCTAACATAGAGAAACATACACGTCCGCGATTACCCCGCGTTAGTGATTCCCTTACCTTTCCCTAATTGTTTCCGTTATTGCCATGTAATATTTGTTTTTATTCAGATGTTAACTGTAGACAATGCAAGGGTGCAGACCAACAATTATTTCGATATTTCAGTTATATTTAGACCAATTTCACTTTCATATTTTTCCCATAATTTCATTGATCACAGTCAAATTTCGTTTTGATGGGGAAATGCTTTTGAAAGAAAAAACAACAGGGATATTCAAACATTAGTTTCATCAAACTTTTTTTGTATAAAAACATGGCTTGAAGTGTGAAATGTGTATCGCCAAAAAACTTTGGGAAAAATGTGTTTCGATCGATATTTCGAAAATAAAGACCATTTGTTGGATGAGAACTAATTTTCAGATCTTCCATTCAAAACAACGTCAATTAATGCCTGGAAGTTTGGTGGAGTTGATTAGACTTGGATATTCGAGAGTATATATCATGAAATATCCCCTATTACCAATCCGTTTTATGTGTTTGTCGAATTTGGATTCTCTGGAAATCACAGAACTTTGATAATGTGTTATTGGATACTCTCTAGGGGATACTCTTTCGAACTGAGGATGAAACCTGGCCTCATCGAGTTCTGGCATTGAAATTACACAAACATCTCTAATTTGCATCAGTCTATAGTGTGTCTTTTTGTAAGAACAATAAATAATGTTTTTCAGAATTTAGATATCCGAGAAATGCATTTGTTGACTCACTGAATGAGAAACTGAAAGAGACATACTGTTCATTAATGAGTAATTGACCGAGTCCGTTTTCCAACCAAACTTCTATACGAGTACATCATTGGCGTTGTTTTGAAGGGAACAGCTGAAAATTGATTCGCTCAAGCAACATTAGATCTTCGTTTCTGAAAATCTATCGGAACATATTTTCCAGAACTTCGTTGTTGTTATTCTAAAGTTGAGCTCCTTGCTTTTATGGAAAGGCATAAAGTTGAGTTGGCATTAGAAGTGTCATGATAATTTCTGTTCATTCTATTGTCGCCGTTCTTGAATGTGAAAGTCAAATATATCTTAACATAATTCAAATAATGAAATTTCCGTTGCTTTCCTCCCCTGTTTTATTGACTCCTATAGTTAACATCTGCATAAAAACAAATACCACATGAATAATGATCAACAGGCAACAAATGAGAATACAAAATAAACAACTCCAGTTTTATAAGATATCCAGTGATTGAAGGTGATTGACAATGTTTTATGATGAATTTCATTAGTTCGGACTTCCACTGTCTGATATTATATAAAATGATTTGAAATCCCTGAAAGAACTAATAAAGAAAAAGAATCCGTTTGTTTGAAGGTGATTGAATCATAAAGATCAACCTACTGTTATCAGCCGAAGACGATTGTGGATAATAACAATCGAAAAGTCGTAATGTAACTTGGTTTGGAATCTTTCAATTTTAATTTTTCATTTTTTGTTAATGATATTTTTAAATTTTTTAATTTTCAGCTTGTATTAATGTTTAAATTTATGATTTTTTTTTATGTTGTTTGTATGTTATTTCTTTATGATATCCGTTTTTTGTTCAATAAAATTTTTATTTTTTGGATAATCTTTTAAATTTTTCACAGAATCTTTCAGGGCTTTAATATCAATTTATATTATATTAGACAATTGAAGTCCGAACTGATGAAAAAAAATTGCTGAAAATAACAATTATATTAAGCAGAAAAACCTGAAATGAAATAATAGTGAAATTGAATACCAGTAGAAATAGAACAATTGAACAAAAATCAAAATTAAAAAAGAGATTCCAAGTCATGTTACTTCATGACGTTCCGATTGAGTCTCCACAATCATCTTCGGGTGATGACTGGACTAATTTCTCCGATAGATAACTATTTATGGGACATTCGAGTACTTTCATTTATCTCCGCTTTCCTTTTTTCGCTTCACCGGTTTAGTGGGAGATGACCGTTTGACGGGAGTTGGCCATTTTTCGCTTGATTATGGGTTTCCATATGTTGCGTATCTCTACGCTAGCTCGACTGAATATATTGTTTGAAAACATGTATGCGGCTTCTTTGAATTTCCTCCTTAAGCAATATTCCCTCCTGTGTATGATCCCAATTTGGCGATATTATGTTGATGGGTCCAAACATGCCCTGCTATTCCTGATTTGCTGGTTTTCCGGCTTCCCCGCGCTGTGTGTTTCTTGTGCTGGGCGATGCAAACATTCAATGGCCTCTAAGTTTCACCAACATAGGTATCCGGTAAATGCAATTCTTGGAATCGCAGTCCACGTTTGGTGGCCTGGTTTTTGTGAGGCTGCTACGGATAGTGTTTTCGGATCTGAAGCAGGTTCTGATTTTGTACTTGAACCCATTTCTTCTTATCCTTTCTGATAATCCTCTGATGTAGGGAAGTGCATGCACTGGTTGTGACAGCCTCTCTTCCTTGGGCTTTCCTTTAGCCAAAGTTTGTTTCACCATCGCTTTGGAGTAATCATTTCGTTGAAGACCATTTCAAACCTTCCTTCGTATTACAGAGCCAGAAAGCAAGGTGTAATAGAGTCCTCTTTCAGTCGGTTAATGGTGGTTGGGTTGATGGTTCAGATAATGTCCCGTGCTAGTGGGTTCTCGGTATACAGATGTTTTCCACTGAGTGTCGTTCCCCTTCACCAGTACGTCTAAGAATGGCAATTCGTTATGGACTTCTTTCTCCATTGTGTAAGTAACGTAAAGTCTTACGCTGTTTATGTGTTTCAGAAAGGCGTCTAGTTCAGTATTCCCATGGTTCCATATTATGAAAGTGTCGTCAACGCATCTCAAACACAAGGTTTCTTGTGGGCTTCTTCGATGGCCAGAGTTTCAAACCACTCCATATATATATGGAGAAATATATATGAGGAATCGCAAACATATGTTGGCGATTCCTCATTTTGTGTGAAGAATTCGTCCTTCCGTTGCAAATAACAGTTTCCTACACAGCATCCTAACAATTCCATAATTATTCTATAGGTAAATAATTCGTTCTATCTTCCAGGTCCCCGTCTTCGGATAGCTTCCTATATATGATTTGGAGTACTACTTCAACCAGAATGTTGAAGTAGTACTCCACGTCGAAACTGATTAGTTGATCTTGTTGTGTGACTTCAATTGCTCCTAGTAGTTCGACAAAATGTATTGAATTCTTCACAAAAGACGACATTGTTAATGGTTTTATTATAGGGAGTAAAAATCTAGACAAGATTTGAGTAGCCTAATCTCGGGAGCTGATGATCGATCTGAGCGGAATATCTGGTGTTATTCTACACAGACAGTCGCAAGAATGGAAAATTATGTTGTACAGCAGAAAATGTTTTATGATGTATAGATGAGATGATGTTTCGCCAAAATTATCTAATTGAAGATGTTTTGCACTCTTTATATATAAAAAATTCCTACCTTCGGGTTCCAAAGAGGTTTTTTTGAATTGAAAAGAATTTATGAATGGACTGACCCGTTACTTGATGAAAATTAATAACACTATTATTTTTTATCAAGTTACGGGTCAGTTCATTCATTATTTGGAACTAGCATCGACGAGCTATGTGAGACAATTTAACAGCTATCCTGTGTAAAAATAGCGATTCATATCGAATCGCTGGAGATTGAATTCATCCGGAAAAACGGTATCAGGAAGTTTATTCCACATAAACACAGTTCTCCAAATAAGAGAGTTCTCAATCAGTGAAGTTCGAGGTTTACTGATTTGAACCTCAAAACGATGAGCAGCCACATTCCGTCGCGTATTTTTGAAATGTACCACTCTTGGTGGAATCAAATGTGCCAAGTCACTAGAACACCATCCGTGAAAGTATCTACAAAAGATAGACAAATTTACAACCTTTCTTCGATGTTCCAGATTATCAAGGTTGTAAGTGATGTTTTTGTTTCCAGAAAACCCTGAGTATGACTAGTGACGGAGCACCATACATGTGAACAATACTCCAAAAGGGGTCTGATCTGAACTTTATAAAGCACCAAAAGATGTTGAGGTGAGTACAGTTTTCTGATTCGGAACTGTGTTTCAAGCTCTTGGGGAGCAGCCTTTGCAATTCCAGCGACATGATTGGGCCAAGACATGTTGGTGTCCATTTCAATCCTCCACAAACTTATGGAAACAGATTGCGAAATTGTCTGACCTGACATATTTATATCCGGTTCGGAGAGATTTATTTTCTTGGAGAAAACCGATGTCTGGGTTTTTGTGAATTGAATTGAACCTGATTACTTCCACCCCCATTCGAAATAATTTCGACATCCTCATTGAGATATGCAACTTCCTGCTGCCGGTGAAGGTGCCTCCGCAGCCGATATCCTGGAATCCAAATGGAATGACAAGAGAAGTCTGATGTTGTCAGCAAAGCAATATATTGGATTTTTGGGATTTTTAATAAGTCGCTGATATATAATAAAAAGGGGATTGGAGACAATATGGATCCCTGGGGAACACAACCAGCCATACACGAAAATGATTTGACCAGTCATTGCATCGAAGTTTCACCAGCAAACCGTCATGCCACACACGGTCAAAAATTTTGAAAATATCAAACGCAACAGTTCTTGACGCTTCATGTTTCTCGATTGTTGTTGACGTTGTCAAAAAGTAATTTCCAGTAATCCACATAGCGGATTTTAGTGTGGGAACAGTTGTATATTGTACATCGTAGTTGTGTTTCAAAAATAAAATTATATCTGAATTCATCAAAATAATTGTATAAAAAATTATCTCTTCAAATATCAAATATCATGAACCATCCTTTATATTTTGGGGGTAAATTATGGACCTATTAGATTTTACTGAATATTCTCAGAGAAACTTCATCGAAAAAATGTTTGGTGAACTGAAAACAAATATTTGTCTTCTAATATTAATTTTCTAAATTGATTTTCTCCATAATCCAATCTCGAATTATTCATCACCAAGCTTTGTTTTGTAATAAATTTTCCCATTTCAACCAGGAAACACTTAACTTCATAAAAAACAGTAAAAAAAAATATCGGTGAGATTCAAAGAGATGTGTTTCAACTTAATTGAGCTCACCGCGTTCGCATGAAATGACGTGCCGTCAGCTTGTTTCATGTACATGTCTCATTTAAGTAGGCCGAGAAACCGTTACAGCAACCTACGATGTAATGTACAAGTTTCGTGATGAAAAACGGTTATTATGAAAACAGCTGGCGGGTAGGTTTATGAGTAGACGAGGGATCATCATACTAATGAGATGAAATTCAATTAGGCAACAATACATTATGTGGTTTTGGAGTTATTTCATTTGAAACTATTTTCTCCATATAGAATTTGTGTGAAAATATTTTGAAAAATGTTAACGAACAATTCTGGACATTTTTAAAAACCAAATAATATAAAATTCACCTCTCACCTCAGGTCCTCTTTTTCAGTGGGTATGTTTTCGAAAGAAAACAAACTGATGTTGAAGCGGGTATAGTTTTCATTGTACTGCATTTTTGCAATGTCTGATTAACGTGAATAGATTGCTGCAGTAGAGTTTTGCTATTTCATTGGAAACATGAACTTCAATTGTGATGCACTGTTTGGAACCTTTGGTGTAGTAATGAATATTACTAGAGTTTTTCCCCAACACCAAACCGTTATTTTAACACTTCGACACGTGTTTTGATCACCAAGTGATCAAGAGATCAAGAGGAAGAAGAAACTGAAAAACCTACAGTAATATTCATGAACTTCAATTGCTCATAAGGATAGAGCTATTTAGGAAACAGGAGGGATTTCTTGATTCCAAACAGGCGGAATGTCAATCCCCGAATCTCTTCAAAATATCCCTTTCAGGTCCTGATACTAATACATACAAAAGTATTTATAACTGTTTTGCATTTTTTGTATTTTGAAGAAAAACGCGCTTCAAATATGTATGTTTTTGCATTTGGGTACCACACTTATTTTTTCATCAAATAATTCAAATCCAGTTTTGACAAAAAATGATTTAGATACCTACTTGACGTGGATAAGTGTTAATTAACATGCCTCAGAAAACGACCACAGAATAAGTAATAAATGTTATTGTCAATCATTAGACGAACCCCATGATATGGGGTCCCGATTTACCATAACTGTAAGATTCAGTGTCAGTCTCCTGGAAGAAACTGAAGGAAAGGCCCATCTTGTATGGAAACATGTTTTCAGTAGATTTAGTTAATGCCAGATAAACGACATGTATCACTATTCAAAATATAAAAACCGATATTTCAAATTTCATTTTTTGTAGTTGATAGTAGATTCAACATAAAAATAATTCGAATCGAAAGGGGTATATTCTGCATTCTTCTCCATCTTCGTACAAAAAATGTGGAAACTTCGAAAGATACACTATTCACAAAGATGTGTACATCATGCATAGAAGTTACTTTCGAACACGAATTGAAAGAAACAATCACTATCTCCATCAGTTTTTTTTCTCTTTGTGTATTTGTCTTTTGCCTAATTTGCAAAATTTTTGTTCAAGCCGGAATTCGGCTGTTTCATCTTCTGATGAAATATATGGAGCGCTCCTCGTAGCAATATATTTTGTCGGTTGGTGAAATAGGAACAGAAAAAGAGGACGATTCGCTATACAAACTCGCGACAGAAAGCGTCGAATACCTATTCAATAAACTAAGAAAAGTGCCGCCAGTCAGTATTGTGTAATCCAACGGTTCCCTACGATGATCATCCTGAAACCAGGAGTCATTTTACAAGCAGCTACTAGAGTCGACATACACGTAATCTCTCCCACTCTTTCTATTTGTATTCTGAATGAAACTCTAGTGGGAACCTCAGTCCACTACTATAGTCCACTTATCTGATAAAGCTACGTGTTTTTGTTTCTTCAACCACAGATATTCTTATGTGATTTGGAGACGTGCTCAAGAAATTTTGAAATAGAATATGTTATAGACAAAGTTCCTCGCGTTTTATTAAGATGGTTATTCCGTACTGTAATGTTACAACCCACGCGACCTATATTTTCTATCAAATGATACATATTATTGTTATTGCTTCTCTTATTCATGGTCATGTCATACACAGAGTGGTCCAACGAAAAGTATGCACCTGGCTTTTCTCCATTTTTTGTAACTTAACGCAAAAATGCTCAGTCAGGTCAATTTTGCTTTTGAAGGGGACACATTTTAGATGTATTTTTCTACCTGGGCCTTCAACCCCCTAGCGAGGGTGAGTAACAACCCCAAAATTTTAAATGGAAAGTGGGGTCGAGTGATATATCATTTGAAAGGACACAAAATTATCTTCATAATGATACCTAATTTGTTGTATTTTACAGAAACATGTAGGTATTATGAAGAAAAACAACTACAACCCAGTATTTTGAAATGTGTAATTGACTTAGTAGAATCCTACTTCAGCAAGTGCTAAAAATGTGACCCATTTGCTTCCATATAATAATACAGATTTTGTTCAAATCTATTCCTAACATTCTGTAGCATATCAGGTGTTATACTTCTGCACCCTAATTCGTTGACGAAGATCTTCTATGGACTTGGGCTGCGTAGCAAAACATTTATTTTTCAAGTGTCTCCAAAGGAAAAAGTCTAAAGGCGATAAATCAGGTGACCTGGCAGGCCATTCAATTGGACCTCTTCTTCCAATCCAACATCCAGAAAACGGGTTATCTAAAAACTCTCTTACCGGACCAACATAG
>WOGP01007151.1:0-11945 GCA_015342065.1 Leptinotarsa undecemlineata
GGCATTCCCAGACCAGTTTTGATGTCACCTTCGGGTTTGTCAGAGCCCCTAGTGCGCTCTTGCTCTCTGTAAAAATATTGATGCGCTCATTTCTTTGAGGCCTCAATTTAATAAGCCTTGCACACTGCAAGATAGCATACCTTCTGCCTGAAAGATGGATGTGTATATCCCTAGCAGATAGCTGTGGTTTATATTTCTAGTGGCTCGGTATATTCCAGCTTCTATTCCTTGTTTGGTCTTCGATCCATCTGTATACCAGGTGTTTTTTCCAAACATGTTTTCGCGATGACTAATGATCTTCCACTCTTCACGGCTTATGACTTTGGCCGTAAAATTTGTGTTAAAGGTGTACTTGGGTGTTATGTGGTTCGTGCACATATTCAATATGTGCTCCTCCACTTGTTCCGAAATTTCTGTTCGGTCCGATCTTTTGTAGTTCGGTAAGTGTTCCAGTCTGAATTGGCCCATCCTCGCCTACCCCATTATCACAAAGTGTAAAGGAAGTAGATTCAAGAGTCTCCAATGGAGATTTGTCCCTCTTCTATGCTTCATTTCTTTTTTCCATTCCATCATACTGTTATTAGATTTTATCAGAACTATTCTGAAAAATCCTGTTCATCCTTCAACCATGTTTCCGGCCCTCTCTGAATTCAACAAACAAAAAAGGTACTATGTAATTTCCTGGAAGCCAATAAAAACTAGGAGATAATTTTTCAATTAATTTTCCCATTGATGCTACTTCATTTTTTCAAAACGTTAGTTTTTTCATTGAATGTTTTTGAAGAAACATTTAAAAAATCGAAACGCACAGGGTGTTTCAAATTCGATGCTCACCATTGAAATCTCGGAAACTATAAGAGATACGAAGATAGTCAAATTGACTAACGATATGCCATTGAGAAAGTTTTGGAATTTCCAATATGTATCCGGAGATATCCGAAAAAAAGAGAAATTTCGGATTTTTTTTTCTACATTGAATTCTATCTGTTTTGAATAGAACCAGATTTAACCTTTTTAAACTTTCAATTTGTTACACTCAATGACATTCAGTTATGGAGTTTTTGACGGAAAATGGCTTTCATGAATGAAGAGAAAAGAGATATGATACAAATGTATTACAAATACGATAGAAACAGTGTCAGGACATCAGAAATGTATTTAAATTTGTATCCCGAAAAAAGACACCACATCGAATTATGTCCAAGTTATTGGATCAAAATATCACCCAGTTTGATTCATTTAAAAAGCCGAGGAAAAAAAGGAGACAAAATGGACCAGGAAACTGAAGAAAATTTGATAAATGAGTTATGTATCAGGTAAGTTAGACATTGTGTCCTTTTCAATAAAAATCAATAATTTGCAGATAAACATGAACCCCGGGAAATCTACCCGTCAAACTTTCTCCGAAATGAATATCTGTCATACAAGTGTTTGGAGACATCTGAAACATTCGAAATGTTACAAAATACACATTAGAATTTTGTAATTGGCTAATAAGAAGACTTGATTTTTGTTTTCCTGGAAAACGTAATTTGGACAGCAGAACGCATTTTCACGAATTGTGGGATATTCAACCAAAATAACGAACACATTCGGAGCATAAACAACCCCAGGCAGTTCCGAGAAATTCGAGTGCGATTTAGATTCAACGTGTGGGGCAGAAATTTACAAAGATAGAATTTTGGGTCCTCATTTATTTGACGGAATTCTGAATGGAGAACCTATAATGTCGATTTTCGAAGGCTATTTGGGTAATCTACCTTTGGCTAACTATAACAACATCTGGTTTTAACATGTTGGTGCTCCACCGCACACTACCAGACGAGCATCTAATTACCTGACTGAAAGGTTTGGTGATAAATGGATATGGAATAATGGGCAGGTGAGGTGGCCAGCAAGGTCTCCGGACTTAAGTGTTATGGATACATTTTTATGAGGAACACTGAAAAATAGAGTTTATTGTCAGTGGGAATATCAAAATATTGAGAACCTACAACTCAGCATTATTAGAGAGTTCGGGAGATTGAGGAGAAGGGAAATTTATCGTGAAGTGAATAATATTCGAAGAAGGGCGCAGTTGTGTTATCATGAACAAGGCCTGTATTTTAAGCATTCGCTGTGATTTACTTTTGTCTTTACATTTCAATTAATTATGGTTATTTGTCCAAAATTATATTTTCATTGAAAAGGAAATTGTCCAATCTACCTCAAACACATCTCATTTATCAAATTCTGATTGTCGATTCCGTCTCCGTATTTTTTCATTAACTTTTCAAATGATATTTTGATCCAATATCTTGAACATAGTCGATGTGGTTGTTGTCTTTCGGGATACAAGTTTAAATACATTTCCAATGTCCTAACACTGTTTTTATCGTATTTGTAATAACTTTTTTTTGTCATTCGTGAAAGCCACTTTTCGCCAAAAATGCAACGACTTGTGTAATAACTAAATATCTGGGAAAATTTTTTGGAAAAATATCATTACATGGATAATCACTTAGAAAGTTTTGAAAACGAAGCAGAAGTCATTGAAATTGTTTACGTAGTCATAAACATCCATAATCATGGCAAATTCAGAATGATAAACTGGGTCAGCAATTCTAGTCATATCCTGACAAATACACCTGCTGAAATACTATCCAAAAGTAGTTTGTCCAAACATTTTGGGCATTTTGTGTATTTTCTATAATGTTATCCAATTTAGTACTGAAGAGTCTTAGGCTAAGTGTCTTATGGCGAAACATCGATGTATACCAGTGAGGATGACACTGTTCCATATAAGTGCTATTTGTTGCCATTCATTCAAAGTAGAACTCATGTGAATGATATCTGATTTTACTTCACAACGAATGTTTGAAATACAAACTGAGTAAAGGAAAGTGTCTTCTCTATAATTCAGTGTTTATATAGAAGTATTTGTTTCGAAAAAATTTTTTCTTTAGTATAATTCAATGTTTATATGAAAGTAGTTGTTTCAGGAGGACTTTCTTTCAGTTTGTGTCTGAAAATTACTTCTTTGAATGATCTACACATCGATGTATAGAGTTATTTTCGAATTGATTACTTCCTTCCTTTCTTTGGAAGATTCCCTAATCTTTTTTTGTATCAAGATGGAGTAGTAGAAAGCCAAAAACTTTCTTTCCCGAAAATTAATCACTCCTAAAAATATAACCCCTTCAATTCAAACTAAATGTCATTGAGTGTAACAAAGTCAAATTCAGAAACATCAAAGTCAAAGCCTTAATAATTTTTTTTCAATATCTCCAATTTTTCGATAACTTATGATACATCATTGAAAAGGTTGAATCTGGTTCTGTTCAAAACAGAAAGAATCCAATGTAGCGCCCATAAGAAGAAATAAAGTTGATGATGGTGGCCGGAAGACGAAACGTCGGATAGCAAATCTGAATACACCATTATGAAGCAGGGAAAAAATGGCAATGTGGAAATGCAATTTATTTTCGAATCCGAATAAAAACCATTTTCCGAAATTTCTGTTTTTTCCGGATTTCTCTAGATATACTGGGAATTTCAGAACTTTCTCAACGGAATGTTGTTAGTCAGGTAAACACGCAACTTTGCTCCGATTTTACCATCTTCGTGTCTCTCATAGTTTCCGAAATCCCAATAGTGAGGATCAAATTTGAAACACCATGTATAATGACTTTTGTAACAATCAATATACCACAATTTTGCGCCTCATCCTAAATTGAGAGTTAATTTACTGTTAACTTTTCTCTGTTTTAGTGTCTTACTTTCTATTAGCATATGCAATGACGCCAAAAAAACCCACTACAAGACTACAGACGGAAAAGGGGACTACCCGGTAGTCTCACCTGCTAATTCTTCCAAAAAATGCCGGTGAAAACACTGTATAACCCATTATCGAGATTTGATGGTTATTTCGACAAGAAATAAATTGATTTATTTGTTATCAAACCCGAAAGGTAGTAGTGTGTGGTGCAGATTAGATTGTGGTCGGTACAATTGTTTTGTGATGTCTCATTTACCGAAGAAAATTATTAAAAATACAACTACAACATTCAAACCAGTTCCCGTTGAAGGTAAGCAAATTTTGAACGCTAAATGCAACAAACTGAAGATGTATGTATCGATGTATGCAATAATAATTGACTGTGACTTATTTAAAATTGCCTTCATATACAGGATGTACTAATATATCACAGTAAGTCTTGGAATTTGAAAGTAAATAAGTGAACGTGTCAAATTAAATTTGTTTCAAGCAAATGACTGTTTTTTTAAGAGTAACTGTAACCTAAAACTGACAGGAAGTTAGATTGTAGCCCCCTTCGAGATTTGGAAGATTGTGTTAAATTCATAAAATAATTTTTCATGACTTTGTTCACATCAGCATATTGTTGCTGTTTTCATTGCTTTATTCTGTGTAGCATTTCAAATTTTTATTATAGAGTTCATGAAAATATATTTGATACAAAAATTTTCATGTTCTAAAACCGTTTTTAAATTCATATTTTTTCGTGAATACATAGTGAGCGACTGAATCACAGATCGAATTGATGATAATTTTGTAAAGGATGAATTTTTGCAAAAGTACTTCAAAATAACGATAAAAACAAACAAAATACGCGAGAAATGATCAGTGTTTATGAGAAAAAAAAATAACAATTTAAAAAAAATCACGATTTCAAAAAGAATAGGAGACTTTCTTTATTTTCAATTTTTTTTTCTGCTGAAAATTTTCAAATTTCAATCACTCTTCAATCAGTCCAGAAATATTGAATTTTTCAAGGATAATGAAGCTTTATTTCGAAAAATACAATGAAATGTTATTTACAATTGAAGTTCTTAAAAAATGTTTAAAGAATGTTCAGTTACTTCTGTGTGATATATTCATTCAGTGCATATACATATTCAGAAAAGCCATAACCAATCGCATTGCAATTCCCCCTAATTTTTGTAAATTGATAGTTGAAAGAATTAAGAAATTTTGTAATTATGGCAAAAACGTTTCAAGTTGGAACAAATATTAACAAATCACGCCAAAATAATTACGAATAACAAATTGACACTTGAAAAATCTGTAAGTTTGACAGATCACTTTTTAAACTTGATATTTGTCAAAAGTTTCTGTTCATTAAATATTGGTAATTACAAATGCTCCGTCCAGTGTTTTTATGTTATCTGTAACGGCAGAATTAGTTTCAATTTGTAGACATGGTTATATAACAATAAACAATGAAAAATATGAAAATTGTAATGGACAACTTTATACATGCCTAGAAAGGCAAACTTTTTTCATCTTGATGAGTTACTCCATGAATTCAAAGTATTTTTTACAATTTCTTAGCTCTTTTTTGATAAATACCACAAATTACTGGTCAATAGTAACTTATCAGGGTAAACTAAAAAGTTTTTCCTTTCTACATGTGTATAAACTTCTCCTTTGCAATCTTCATATTTTTCAGACTGTGGAAGATGAAAATACCCAAAGAAGATCGATAAAAAACTGATTTTCCCCCACAAAATGACTATCGTTCAAAATTTTGAAATGTTTGGAAGAAAAAGAATCATCCAAACAATTTTCACAAACAGATTACCGAAAGTGTATGTGCAGAAGAAAACCATCTGAAAGTAATGATAGTTATGGAAAAGTCCACATGTGAATGTGTAAAAAAAAACTCTTTGTAAAAATAAATACCGTGTATATAAACTAAAATGCATTTCAAAAAGAGGCTGTTTTTTTTTCTCTCAAAAAACTTGAATGATCATAGTTACTTGAAGTTTTTGGTAAATAAATTGAAATAGTCTTTGAATCACAAAACATCGCAAAATAAGGTTTGGACATTTTCCATTTCAGAGACATTTGATACAAAATTAAGTATATAAATATGTTCAGTTGCCTGTTGGATTAGTTTTGATATAAATATGAAGGTGTATATTTTTAGGAGAGATAAATTTTTGGAAAATTAAGGTTTGGCTTTTTACTCCTCCCACATTTTTTTTTATGAATATGGAGAAGTAAAAATCCGGTACCATTCTTACCCAAAAGTTTTGATATGTTCTGATAAGAAGAATTTTAAATACCTTCAAATCGAAGTAGTTGCATTTTTCTTGTAAAGAAGTGTATAAGTCTGATAAATGTAGTTGCAACAAACATGAGGCGACTCAATTGTGGCTCCTTTGGATAATAAAAAAATATGTTATACAGGAATAACTCAAAAATTTACAAAAATTTTCAATGAGTGACTTTGTGTCTGGGTATAATTGTTATTCTTACCACTTTTTCAAAAACATTTTCATTAATTCCAATATGAATATCCTTCTTTTTTCGGTAAATTCAAATATCGACTAAGCAATGAATAAAAAATTCATATTTGTTGGATCACACTATTATTTCGTGTGGGGTTATTGTTTTGAAACAAATGATCTGATTCATTGATTTGTAATATGATTCATGTGATACATTTATCGCACCTATTGATATCGTATACCTTGATAATCAATTAATGTGTTTGTCTAAATTTAGATAATGAAGAAAAAAGATTTGATTTTTTTGTTTGTAATGGATAGACTCAAAATTTAAAAATTCCTTCACCTATAGAAAGCTACTTATCATCATCAATGTCCTTCTGAATCAACTATCAGCTTGAAAAACTCAACATTACTTGACAAGGATAGATACGTTTTCTAAAGTTTCAAATTCCTTCCTAGATCAAAAAACTGGAGTGATTTACACAACTTTAGGTCAATATTATTATCTTTCGAAATTTCAAAAATCTGAAGAGAAGAATAAAAATCAGTTATGCGTGCTTTCTTCGACAAATATATTCAATTCTCGTCAACACAGCAAGATTTCATCAAAGAAGAAAATAAAAAGAGTCTGCTCTCTATGAATTCCAAAGCAATGTAACGAAACATCTGGATATTAACAAGTGGGTGACGTCGATCAAAAATGACTGATTTCTAAGCAAATGAAAGATTGTGAAATGACGAATTCAGTCTATGTATCACAATACATGTCTGTTTAAAAAAAATAAAAGTTGATGATGAAATCTGATGAGCGAAACGTCGCAAACGCAAATTGGTTAATATCAGACTATAGAAAGTATAAGAGTGTATTGAAAGTTCTTCTGCCTTTTTATATTCTTCAAAATAGAGATGGTAGAGCCAAATAACGAAAATTGACGAATATTTAAAAAGCAACCACTGATATCCTCAATTTTGGAAAGAGACTCATCTAGTTTTCCAAAATAAGAAACTTTTGTCCAATACAACCGACCTTGTAAGTCTTACCGTTTTCGGGATAGCAATATTGGGATCAGCTTAAAAAACGGCATGTATGTAGCCACATTGGGGTAAATATTCATCTTGAGAGAATATTAAGTGAATTGTTGAAGTTTAATATTAACTATATTCCATATGATACCTGAATTCATAATAATAATATACTTTATTGTCATTAAGAATAAAACTTGTGGACAAAGCTTGTGAAAAATAAATACGAAAGTAAATATAGAAATATAAAATTTGAATATAAAAACCCTACAAAAAATTTAAATTTAAACATACACTATTGTTCAACGCCGAAATTTTGTATCGATATGGTTGTGTACAGACTTGTTTAAAAAATTATGAACACTTATATAAAAGACATATCAACATATATACTTGTATATATAATATTACATAAATAAACACACCCATTGCACCAGACAATCAAATATTTATATCCAAACAAGAATATGAACAAAAATCTTATATAACCTAAATTCAAATATGAACATTTTGTCACGTAAATGTATCATTATAGAACTCTTGCAAATTATAATAGGGTCTATTAACCAAACTCTAGTCTTATTATAAACATTTTGTCGGTGAAATTTGCCTGTCTTATATCGGAAGGCAAGTGAATAAACATCTTGATCACATTGTGATGAATAGAATTCGTGACCAAATTTGTTAAAGGAATTTGCAACTTCACCGCGGTGGAACGGGTGCTATAAGAGTGGCATGAAGCCCCAAATAGAGAGATATTTTTGTAAATGAGGCAAACCGATTCCAAAATGAACAAAGCAATCACTGTTAAAATCTTTTGCTCAACGAATCTTACACATATAACCTGATAACCCGTTTCTGCAGTACTAATACCAGACAGAAGTGATGATGAATTGCATACTCCCCAAAACGGTATTCCAAAACGTAGGTGGGATTCAACGAGGGCATAATACACCGTTGTGACCGTTTTGATTCCCAAATTTATTGAAGTTACTCTCACTGCATAACATCCAGAACAAATTTTACTTTTAAGTTGTTTGATGTGTTCAATAAATTTGAGCTTATTGCCAATGTGAATACCCAGAAATTTAGATTGGGTCTCGTTTTTGATCACTGAGTTATCACTGACTGAATGATAAAATATTTGTTTTAGTGATATTGAAGGATAGCAAATTAGCATCACACCACTCCTTATTTTTTCTCATATCAGTAGATATTGCATTGTGTAAATCATTTGAGTTTTTGTTGTTCCAGAATATCGTCTTGTCATCAGCGAAGAAAGTGAAATTTCCAGAAATGCTGAAATTTGCAATGTCATTGACATATAATAAGAATCATATGTGTCCTAAAACTGATACTTGTGGAACACCACACAAAATTTCCTTTTTTTTTCTGAAATAGTAGCTTGTGACTTTGAAGTTCAATATACTCAGGTATTTCAATTTCTCATCATGCCATACTATGAAGGTAATAAGATCTTTATACTATGAGCATGCTAGGTTCTTTACAACATTATCAAGATTTTTTTTCCAATTACAGAACCCAAGGACAATTTACAAGATAGATCTAAAGATGAAGAGTCGATCCAAAAGGTACGTTAAACAAACTAGTTTTGTTCGAAAATATGATTTATATCACTCAGTTTGAAACATGAGTCAGGAGCGGATCTAGGAATTTTTGAGGGGGGCGCATTTGAGATAAAATTTTTGCTATGAATGAATTAAAATCAAGCTATATAGTGAACATGACCAGGGTTTACAACTAAATCAATTACTGTACTTAGCGTGAGATATTCTGTTTATTTTGTGAAAGAAATAGAAAACACCAAAAATGCATTCATCCGTGACAATTTTACGATAATAACGAGACACCGGTGTGGCCCTGCGCTCCGAAGTGTAGGGAATCCTTTGTGGTGAACAAGGAGTGCTGAATTTATTGGAACTATTCGTTTCCACCATCAGGCTCATACAAGCTAATAAGCCTGATGTAGTCCTTCTCAACCATCAGAGCTAGACGATATACAGTGCATTTCTTTAATCCCCCCCCTTTGATTTTTTATTTTTTTAACGGGTCAACTCAAAAAATTAAAATTTGGGATAATGAAATTAATGCATGAGTACTTTATTTTGAAGTGAAGTTGATAAATGAAACTTTCAAGATAGCGACTGGGCGCTATCTAGAAAAAAAAAATAAATGAAAAGGGGGGTCTCGTGACAAGGGAACTTGTATCCAAATTCACAAATACCGGTCGTGTACAAAACAAAAAACCCCCAGGTCATCCTTTCATTCTGGAAGAACAGCAACTGCAAATAATTGGTGAAATGGTAGTAAATCCTGAACAATCTATTCCTATATTATTCCGTCGTGAATATTTGCGAAGTGTTTCCTCATGACGAAAAACATTGCAAAGCATCCTACCTATCTCCACAATATTTGTTTTAGTGACGAAAGTACATTTTTTAAACGGCACAGACAAAATTGCCGTTATTGGAATGACACTAACCCTCACGTTTTCCGGAAAACACATACCCAATATCCAGTAAAAATTAACGTTTGGCAGGAATATTGGGAAACCATATTGTAGGACCTCTATTTATTGATCAAAATTTAACAGGGGAACTGTATTTGAATATGCTGGAAACTACTCTCTTCTCTGAAATCGTCGAAGCGAATCCTAATGAATTCGATATGTATATTGTATTCCAACAAGATGGAGCACCACCACATTATTTCAGACAAGTAAAAAACTATTTGGATACTACTTTTCTCGATCGTTGGATTGGCCGTCTAGGTCCTACAGAGTGACCAGCCCACTCGACAGATTTGTCACCTTAGGACTTTTTCATGGGGCTATTTGAAGAAAAAGGTGTACGAAACTGAACCTGCTTCAATATTGGATATTTGAAGAGATATTGACGTTACTATGTTTGAAAATGTTCGGCGTGAAATATGGGATAGGCTGTTTATAAGTCAAGAAATTGAAGGGAAACATTTCGAGCACCTTCTAAACTGACCTCAAACTTATTACCTCATATTATGTAGTTAAATGTCAATGTATTCAGGCAAATATTGAAAGTTTCGCCTTTCAAGATGGCACCAAATCGCCATCTTGAAAGTTTCATCCGTCAATTCATGCATTAATTTCATTATCCAAATTTCAATTTTTTCAGTTGACCCGTTCAAAAACTAAAAGGGTGGGGGACATTAATAAAAAACACTGTATGTAGTGAAGTTTTCAGCTCCTGGCGAGACGAATATCGTCCTAAAAACGAAGGGAAATGGATTAAATATCGGGATTTCCTCTTTGAACTCCATAGACTCTATCCAGTGCGGCTTGTCGCACTAGGGCAGATATAGCAGCCGGAAAAATGTAGAAAATTGTCATTCTTGATACACGGTACTTACTCAGGGCACACGCTTCTCGGGCCCAATGATCACTCACCCCATGGTGTGAGGCGTGGTTGTTGGTTGATAATGCTGGTCGAGGACGAGGTGATCACAACTCTGATGTCGAGTTGAAACTCGTTCAGCAAAAGGCCCACCTAGAAGCAGCAGAGATGACATGACATGACAAAGCACATGATTCTCAAACCCAATGATCACTTATGCCACGGTGTGGAGGTTGATGATTCTGGCGCGCCTTCAGGACTGTGTTGGAGCTTCGAGGACAGGGACCGACCAGCTCATCATCAGGAAAAAATAGTAATATCAATAACGATAATAATGAATATATTCCAATATGAAGAAAGTGTGTTCTAAAACTGTGCCTCAAATCCTAACGCCTGAAGAAAAGAACTCATAAATGGATTTTTTTTATATTTCGAAAAACACGAAGAAAGATCCAGAACTGTTAGGAGGAGTTATTGCATTGAAGAATCACAATGACTAGTCACCATGACTGAGAAAACTTGAATGTCCAAATCAAGACATGATGTTTTTTTTATATCTATGAAATTATATTTGTAAAATGGGTTCCCATATGACTAACTGTAAATAAATAATATCATTCTGAGGGCATATCCACTCTTCTTGGGGGATACAGAGACAGACTTCATTAGTGGTGCCATCACTACCACACCGTCAGCGGACATAGATCCTTCTAGATTTACCCCATTTCCACTTTTTTCTGGAGAGAGAGGCTAGATGGACTGCATATAGACTTGTGCACATTTCCAATTGCACAAATCATTTCAATGGAGAGTGCAACAGACTGTTAGTTGACACTGGAAGTCAGCATTCTGAAAATGACCTTTGACTTTATGCCTCCAACTGTCAACTACGAACTTTCTTATAAAGAACTGGAGAGAGGACTGAACCCTTCGGAAGAAGAAAATATTAAGAGCAGATAGTTGTTGGTCCACAGATGGATCAAAAACACCTTCCGGTTCTGGTGCAGGTGTTTTCAATCGCAGACCCAGGATTAACCTGCCTAGGAACTATGCTACTGTATTTCAAACGGAAATTCACGCTACTGAATTGTGTGCAGAGAGATTGGAAGAATCCAACCTCATACACAAGTCAATTAATTTATTTTCGGACAGTCAAGCGGCGTTGGAAGCTTTTGGCTCCTACCGAGCAACATCTAAAACTGGTAGCAAATTGTCAAACTCGACTCTCCTCGATAAGAAGACTCAACAGATTGTCTCTGGTCTGGATTCCTGGCCATACTGGCATGGAAGGCAATG
>WOGP01007152.1:0-11945 GCA_015342065.1 Leptinotarsa undecemlineata
CTATAAAACGAATATTTGTTGTTTTGCGTTAATGATAACGTTACGGTACGTCTTATGTTGCGTTACTTAAACTATAAATCAGGCTTAAGTAATTGAATAATTGATTTTAGAATATATTTCTTAAAAGGAATGCATAGTTTCCAACAGTGACGTGATAATATGGACTGGCAATTGAAGAGAAAACACAGACTCCAAAAACTAAAAAAGGATAAAAAGGTCCATGTTTTGGCATTTTCACGCATACACTTGAATAGTAAATTCGACGTCACACGTCAGACTTTTACATTTTTAGTACCCAACCCATCTTACTGATGACGTAGTCACAAGCACGTTCTTTTGTGCAGTGACGTCATTTCCAGAACTTTATATGTAATCCGCAGTGAAATGTATTTGAAAGTGACGTAACGGCCAGTAAAAAGTGTCATGTATCCGATTACTAGTCACGATTTAAAGAATAAATATACTCGTAACGACTCCGGGTTTGTATATATAGGACAAAAGGTTTACGAAACTTTGAAAGGTACCTGAAATAAGGGGAAATTCGTGTTTCACCAATGACGTCACGTATCTGTTATGGCGAGTAGCGGGAAGCGGCCTATGAACACTGACAAAAGTTCCGTTTCAAAAAGCTCCCACGTGCGTCGAGAATAGTATTGCAGTTCTGGTGATTGGGACAGGTTCTTGTTTTATATATTTTTGATGAAAATGTATTTATTAAAATTGTATAATAAATAACGACTCAGTTTTATTTGAAGACACATACAGACATAGATAACATAATACATTTTTTCATGTAATAATGAAAGAGATTAATAAAATATTTCGAAATAATTTTGAGTCATTCACCTCCATCAACTTCCTGCACAGTAGAAGCTTTGTTTATACTATTGAGAATTCAGTCAAGCTCATTTATATACCGTGTTAGGAATCACACGTTAAAAGGTAAGACCTCGTTAATCCTTAGCTCAACAGAATAGAGGGGTGCTAATATAGCTACCAAGAGTCTCTGAATGACTCTTTCACAAATATAGTTTTGCCATTCTTCATATGTCTGCGAGTTTCTGAAATGTTCAAGATCTTCCTCTCGAAGATGATCAGTTGGTGATCGAATTACGTGTTGACGTGTTAAAATAACAGTTTAGTGTTGGGAAAAAACTCAAGTGATATTGATTAACCTTGTGATACTAAATATCAATTACTGTTATTACTAGCTAGAGGTTTTTTCAGTATGACTTTGTTCATGCCTTCTCAAACTGCTACCTCGAGTGAAAGATTTTGAGCATGTTCCACAATGAAATAGTTTTTCTCCAGTATGAGTTTTTTCATGGTATTTCAAATTATCTTTTCGAAGGAACGATTTGGAGCAGATTTTACAATGAAATGATTTCGTTCCGGTATGAGTTTCTTTGTGCAATTTTAAATAAGCACTTCGATAAAACGCTTTCGAACATATTTTACATTGAAAAGGTTTTACACCAGTATGAGTTCTCTCGTGCGATTTCAAAGAGGTTCTATGGGTATATGACTTTAAACAAATTTCACACTGGAAAGGTTTTTCTCTAGTGTGAGATCTTTCATGCAATTTCAAATTTTCCTTCCTACAGAATGACTTTGAGCACATTTCACAGTGAAAACGGTTTTTTTTCAAGCAACTTTTCTCTTCATTACAAACTGTACTTTTTTCATTTGAATTTGAAAAGTATTGGGAGCTAAATGGTTCATTGATTTCAAGTGTTTCACATTTCACAAAATGATAATCTTCAACAGAAGACTCATTAAGATTTAACATTGAAGATGTATATTCATCGATCTCCTGTTTCATCTCATATGGGATTTTTTCTTCCTCTGTTTCAAGAACTCCCAAATCTGAAAACAAATTTTTGTAATCATTTAACACACAACTAATAATACAGAAATACGTGACTTGTCTGTATTTTTGAGTACTTGACACAAGAATCATTTTTATAATTTATCAAGAAGAGGAATATGTAACTCTGATGAAGCGTAAAAAATGTATCAGTGTTGTATATTTAGTTACCTCCTCTCACGGCTTTGGATTCAGTTGGATTTTCTTCTTCATGCCAATTTTCTGACTTGATATGAAATGCAAAATCCATGACATTCTTGTGTTCAGTTTGTTCTGAATCAAATTCATACTTTGAATCTGTAACTTCAATTTCATCATATATATATTCTTTCTTGACTGGCAGTGCTCCATTTTCAGCAGCGTCCATTATCGATTAAAAGTAAATTTAAAACAAAACTTTCCTTATCTACCTACATTAGTACCCCATCCAATATTGTTTACTTTAATCACCGACATAACCTATAACGTCGATGACGTTACGCACACTGTGGTTAACCTACTTATTTCATCTTCTTCTTATACTTTGTCATTTGCTTATTGACAGTACATTTACCTAGTCCAAATCTTTTGATATCAACTCTCAGAAACCTACAAATCTCATCGATATTTTTTACATTAACGACTAAAGACAGCATCGCGTATATACTCTGCACTCAACACAATAGTTATCAGTAAATTAATTACAAAATTATTAACCACATGATAATTTTATAGCAAATCATTCCAATAAATAAAATCCTAACCCATCCTCACTAATTTTAGATGATACAAAGGAATGATTTTTATCCGAATCACCGGAACTGCAATATTACGCACGTGTTACTAACCAAGTTGGCATCTTCAGGAAGTGAAGAAAAACTTCTCTTTTGGATTTATCTTACGCCAGAGGTTCCAGGCTTACATTTCATAAATGACTTCATATTATGTCGTTTTGAAGTGAATAATGTTCCAATTGGTACATACTTATGGAGAATAGTGTTGATATTCCTGTACTTCAAATGGAATTAACACATTACTGAATAATGTGGAGCAGTACAAAAATCGATCTGTTAAAAAAATTTTGTTTTTCCGTAAATCAGCTGTCGCCCCCGTACTAACGAGAACTCTCAGAAGTTGAGAAACTTGTGCGAGCTAAGGACTAACGAGGTCTTACCTTTTAACGTGTGATTCCTAACACCTAATGTAATAAAACTGTACATATAATATCACAGACATATATGAATTCCCTCTAAAGAGGGAAAGGTCGTGAAAAGGAATTTCTCTAGGCTCCAGTTTGTGGTAAATAAAATTGCATTGTTTTATGATATTTTCATATGGCCTCTATGTCACTAGTCAAACAAAACAAGTCTTAAAAGATATATAATCATTTACCTTTTTCCCTTTTTTGTGGGCAGCTGAAACTTTTTCTAACAGAATCACAAAAAAAAAGGTTTTTCCCAGAATGAGTTTCTTTTCAAGACACACTGAAAAAACACAAGATTCATAGTAGTAAAGGTTCTCCCCATTACAAGTTTTTTTTCAGGGTTATTTGAAATACTACATACAATTGTATGATTTTTAAGGTTTTCCATGAAATGGTTCATCTCCGGTATGTCTTTTCTCGTGCCTTTTCAAATCACTGCCTCCCATGAACAATTTTGAACATATCTTGCACTGAAACAGTTTATCTCCGGTATGAGTTTTTTCGTGTAATTTCAAAGAATAATTATAAATAAATGATTTCGAACATACTCTACACTTGAATGGTTTTTCTTCAGTATGAGTTTTTTTTTCATGGTATTTTAAAGAAGAACTATGAATGAATGATCTCGAGCACTTTTTACACCTAAATAGTTTTTCACCAGTATGAATTTTCTCATGCCTTCTCAAATTACTCTTCTGCCCAAATAACTTTCGACATACTTTACATTGAAATTGTTTTTCTCTGGTGTGCGTTTTTTCATGTAATTTCAAGGAATAAATATTAATGAATGATTTCGAGCACAACTCACATTGAAACTGTTTTGGGTTAGTATGAGATTTTTCGTGGTATTTCAAAGAAGAATTATGAATGAACGTTTTTGAGCACATTTTACATTGAAATGGTTTTTCTCCAGTATGAGTTTTTTCGTGGTATTTCCATGAATAGTTTTGATTGAAGGTTTTTGAGCAAAATTTACATTTGAAAGGTTTTTCTCCAGAATGATTCTTTTTATGAACTTTTAAACTACTACTCCGCGTGAAAGATTTTGCGCAGATTTTACACTGAAATCGTATCTGTAGATCATTTTCATCAGCAAGATGTAGCGCTGACGTCACACTTTCATTGTTAATCCTTTCATTCTTCTTTGAGTTTGTTTTTTCCCCGATGCCAACAAGGATGTTCCCAGAATCTGAAAAAATCACTCACATTAACACTAAAACCAATTTATTTTGCTGCTATCATATTTTCGAAGGTGGTTAAGGTAAACTGTGATTCCAAAAATATCAGACAAATATACACAAACAGACATAACGTTCATGTAATATATAAAATTTCATTTCATTAGAAAAATTCACAGTAGCAACAACTTCACAGTAGGATAAGTGCTACTTCTAGCTAAAACTAGTGAGAAAAACGAATAAGTAATGAAGCATATTCCACAATATTCAATTGATAGCTCATGTCTTGTCAAAACGAGTCTCTAACGTAATCAGAACAAAGTTCTATAACCGAAGATTAGAAATTAATAACTTTCCCTACAATAAACGAATAAATATCTTACATGTGGTAACGTGAACAGGAGATTCAAAATTCTGATTGATGAATTCATCTTTTACTTCACTGGATTCAATTCGTTTTTCACATTCCCAACTACAATTCATATGGTCTTTGCAGCTTAAAAAATCTCTTTCACTAGAGAAACCTTCACAATGCAAGTCATTGCTTATGTCTTCCTTGCAAATTTCATATTTGAGATCGAAATGTACATTCTCAGTGTCATCCCCACATTCAGTTGAGAGTTTCACTTCAACTGCATCAAAAGTTTCCCCAGAACTGTAGATGTTTCCTTTGTAATCCAAATCAACTGGTTCACACTTCACTAGATTTACCTGAAGGTCATCATGAACAGAATCCAACTCCCCTTCAATTGAAATTCTTTCAGGTTTTTTATCAATGAACATTTCAGATATAGGTGGTTCACACCTCACAAAATTTCTTTGAACTTCGTCAGACACAGAATCAACCTCCCTTTTAATTATAATTTTCCCAGATTCTGTATCAGTAGTCATTATCAATAGTACGTCACTAGAACCTATATAGAACTATCCATTAAATTAAATTAGTCAAATTGCAACTTTGACATCAATATGTTTACACCTCTATGGGTAATACTGTAACTAAGTCAAACGGTAATATAAAAACATCACTTTCATATAATAATTTTCACAAAAAAAAGTTCGTAAAGAAATTTAGAAAATCTCTTTACCTTCTTTTCCATTTATTCTCCCAGTACTTTTCGGATACTTCCATTTTTCTGCTGAGAATTTGAATCATTTTCCTTTTCAGTTAACATTTTTCTCATGAATTAATATTAACAATAAATTCCATTTAAGACACGTTTCCCTAGACGGTCGCTTCATCAATTAGATTCTTTGTTTTTTTTTTAAATTAAGGTATTCTTTTTTCATTAATTCTACTTATGTTTAAACTAGTAAATTATTCATAAGGTTGTTACCCATTATCAAATGATTATGTTTTGTCAAAGTACTCTTCATTAATAACTATCTCGGATATATCGAATAATTTCGAATGTGTGTGCTATGTATTTATTCTAGAAAATAAAAGTGCAAAAATGTAACATAAATCTAATTCATAAAAACCTAAAATTATTTCATTTTACTCTAAAAGCACCGTTTTTAAACAATGACAATAATACTGTGCTTGCGGTTTCAAACTCACAGCGCTGCTATGCACAACGTAGAAATGGTACTCAAACTACTGAAATTTGTTCAACGATGATGCTAAATATGGCATAAATGAATCCATTACTAGAATGATTAGGCTAGTAGATTCATTCAAAAATCAAGTAAAAAAAATATTACCCTGCTATTGAAAACATTCGTAAATTCAGCATTATAAGAAATAGTATCCCATACTGAAAATCTTGGAAGTAATTTTTTTCTACTCAATTTGGCCCTAAGCATTCGTGATAGAATGTCTAACCTATCAAATAAAAGATTTGAAATTCGAATTCAAAATCACTTTATTATTTTCATCATTATAACAATATTTAACTGTATACAGATTTGTAGGAGTTTCATTTTCGCAACTTGAAACTCCTATTTCAAACAAAATTTTAAACAGATTTTTCAATGGAACAATTTTTCTCCGCATGAACTCTCCTATGTTTTTTTAGATCTCTATTTGTAATGAATAATTCTGAACATATTTCACAAAGAAATGACCTTTCCCCGGTATGCGTTTTTTGGTGGGATTTCAAATTAACACTTTGCGTGAAAGACTTTGGGCAGATTTTACAGCGAAATGGTTTTTCACCTGTATGAATTCTTTCATGTCTTTTCAAACCATTTCTATCAGTGAATGATTTGGAACAGATTTTACAAAAAAACGGTCTTTCTCCAGTATGAATTCTCTCATGGATTTTCAATCTATCACCTCGGCTGAGAAATTTCAAGCAGATTTTACATTGAAACAATTTTATCCTACTGTGTATTTTTTCATGGCTTTCCAACCTAGCACTTTTGTTGAAAAATTTTGAGCAGAATTTACACTGAAATGATCTTTCCCCAATATGAATCTTCTCATGTCTTTTCAAATAACTATTATGATTGAATGATTTGAAACAAATTTTACAAAGAAATGGTTTTTCTACAGTATGAGTTCTTTCATGGAGTTTCAATCTATCATTTCGGCTGAAACATTTCAGGCATATTTTACAACGAAACAGCTTTTCCCTAGTATGAGATTTTTCATGTTGTTTCAAAGAAAAACTGTAAATGAACGATTCTGAACAGAATTTACATTGAAAAGGTTTATTATCAGCATGCATTTTTTCATGATTTTTCAATTCATTATTTCTGATGAATGACTTTGAACAGACTTCACGAAGGAATCGACTTTCTTCGGTATGTTTTTTTTCATGGCTTTTCATACTGTTTTGTGTGAACGATTCCGACCAGATTTTATAGTGAAATGGTTTTTCATCAGTATGAGTTTTTTCATGTCTTTTCAAGTGACTATTATAATTATTACAAAGAAATGGTTTTTTCCCAGAATTAACCTTTTCATTTTCTTTCAAACTTTCACTTTGTGTGAATGATTCTGAGCAGATTTTACAAGATATTCTTTCAACATGATGCTCCTTTCGAGAGGTCTCAGATAATAGATCTTCATCAAAAACCTCCTCTTTCTTCTTCGGTATTGTTTTTTCGGCAGTTTCAGGAAGCAAGACTCCAGAATCTGTAAAAAATAAACCTACAAATAACAAATATACAATAAAAAGCATGAAGCAACCTAATTTACATGATATTAAATGAAGGATTTGTATATTCTGATACAAAGTATAGTTGAAAGAAGTACAAAAGAAAGACCAAAAAAATATAATTATTACAACCAATGACGTTAGTAATACAGGCTGACATAAAATAAGAATACAATGAAAAAATATAGTTTTTTAAAATAACTATTGAATATTTTCACTCTGATTACGTCTATTGTGTTTTTTGGTGGAGTCCCTATTATTTTTTTATTGAGGCATCATGTCTGATAAGTCTAATTTAGAGCTGACGGCATTTCAATTTTTCAAAAAACTAATTTCGAAAACCAAAAGTTGCAGAAAATTCAGAGAAAGCGAGAAAACTTAACAAACAGAAGACGTAGAAAAGTACTATTTATTCCCGAAATGTTCAAGAACCGATTACTTAGTATTAATAAATTTTGAAGACAAATTTAACATAATTCAATACTGCTGTATGCTGTAAGCTTGGTCATAAATGAAGAATATAAACAATAATAGTAACGGTAATTAGAAAACAATTTCACAATGCAGATTCTCTGAAAATCCAATACAACATTTGAAAACAATTAACATTGAAAATTTGTAGAGTAGAAATTTAAGGCAAGTACCGAACGTATTTTCAGACACACCGAAACAATCGTCAGGTAGCACAGATACTCAATAGATACGAATAGTAACATGAACACAAAACTTTTTAAAAAATATCAAATTTTTGGCAGTCGTTACAATTCCTATTATAAAAGGTGTTAACAAACATAGACATAGTAGTCTGATGATGCAGGAAAACTTACAAAATATGCACTAAGCTGGAATTGTGCAAAAATAATGGTACAAAAAAATCTGTCTGTTCAAAATATGTTTTTCCGTTAATCAGCTGTCGGTACAAACACCAATGATTCTCCAGGATGCACAACGACCTAAAAATTGTCTTGGTAGTCTTCCGACAGTTTTTTCATGAAACACATCCTTCATTATTTATCTGGCGTTCACCTTTTGTGTATGTTGGAAGGTAATTGAATATTTCCCATTTCATTATTAATAAGAGAACTCTAATTGGATATTCCACAATGAACAAATCAAAGCTATCCATTCGATATAACGACTTGAGCTAATTAAAAACAGGGCTCAATGTGAGACATATGATTTCAATAATGAGAATCGTAATTTTTATGTTTAAAAAGTGTCCGGCAAGAATCTTGTGGTTACGCCTTACACAGAAAGCATATTGCTTGTTTCTGTATTGATGAAATTGATTGCATCGCAACATGTACCAGAACACGGCTACTACAATATCTATTTGATTTGTGTAATATCTGTTTTTAATCAAGAACAACCACGCCTCCTTTCGATTAGTTTTTCTATAATCTTCACAAGTGTTGCTATCAAAGGTTTGGGGGACCAACATATCTATCTACACGAAGGGGAATCACATACCCAACAGGTTTTGTGAAATTTTCAAAATCTTCTTCAATGAATGACATGTTTATTTATTGAACTAGTTTGTTTTCAAGGATAGGAACTCGTAAACGATAATTTTTACACTAGGTCCATGTAGGAGCAAATGAAAGTCAAAGCATTACAAATAAAAGTTGATAGTTTCGTATATATTTCAAAATGAGCAAATGCAATTTTGAAGTGATAATATGTATCCAACTTTTACCTGTAAAGTTGAGATTATCCAATTCTTGAGTTACATCTTTGCATTCACTCTGAATGTTACAATTATTGTAGGACCGTTCGATACCAAAGAAGTTCACTTGGCCAAGAAAATCGTCATAAAAAAAGTCGTCGTTTATTTCTTGCCCTTTGCTATTGCAAATCAATTCATTTAAAACTACATCTATGTCCTTGCTGATAATATCTGGATAACATTCGTCGGTCGACAGATTTGGT
Source organism: Leptinotarsa undecemlineata (assembly GCA_015342065.1). Lineage (NCBI taxonomy): Eukaryota > Metazoa > Arthropoda > Insecta > Coleoptera > Chrysomelidae > Leptinotarsa > Leptinotarsa undecemlineata. The sequence goes on from WOGP01007152.1 coordinate 9,262, forward strand.
TCAACTGTAGTATTTTTGTAATTAATAAGCTCCTTTTCTAAGCTAGAAACATTCTCGCATTCTTCAAACTCAAAATTCATCATGTCATTCTGGAAACCATTATCCTGTGAAGAGTTTCCTTCCAAAATTTGATCAATTCCATATTTACAACCTACCCCTTTGCTGTTGCAAATCAAATCATTTAAAACTACATCACAGCCTGTGCTGTTAATATCTGGATAACATTCGTTGGTCGCCAGATTCAGTTCAGCTTTAGTAATTATTTCATCATAGCTGGGGTGGGCATCACTTTCTAAGTTTGAAACACTCTCAAATGGTTCAATTTCAAAATTCATCATATTATTCAGGAAAACATCATCCCACAAAGATTCTCCTTTCCGAAATTGATCTATTCCATATTCCATAATTAAATTCAACAACAAAATTTCGTCTTAGGACAGAACAAATAATTTTTCAAAGAACAATTTTCACTTCGGGGATAGTTATAGAAAAAATCTGTTAATCGACCAAGATTGACGCCAAACAGTGATGCCAGATTAAAAAATTTCACAAGCGGTAAATTGGCTATTCAAAAAGCGGCAGATTTGAATATAAAACGGTCCATTTTCTTATTTGGTTTTATTAACTTTTCATATGCTCATTTCTTCAATGCTGCCTCAAAACAGCAGAAATTTATGAATATACACTTATAATTTTGTTCTGAAGTTTTTTAATTGGTTTTAATAAGGAATTTGTAGTGATATGAGATATTCAATTTTGGAATATACTTAAATCAATTTAAGGTATTTTAGGGGTAAATTTCTTATTTTGAGTGAAATACCAATTGTGGCAGCTATTTTTTTTATCCTTTCAATGTGTTGTCGCCATGATACATTCAACTAGAATAAATTTTGATATCTTGTACACTATTTCCATTGTAAATTAGAGAGGTGTCATCATCAAACATTTGTAATTCACTAAATAAATTTACTGTAGCCAAAGAATTGAAATCTATGCTAGAAACAAAACAGGTCTAAGTATTGATCCTTGCGGTACCCCACATATTTTTTTTCAACTAATGTATAAAATACATTTATGACAAGTCAGCAAAACAAATAGATGCAACGTACAAAGTTTTCTATAAAATAAACAGTAAAAATTTGTAACAAGTTTACAGGGTACATTATAACATTTTAACAAATTAACTGTATCATGATTGTGTAAACTGGATTGCTTGGGAAACAAGGGGGCCCTTTTGTGAATATCTAATAGGCTTGAGTAAACACACAAAAAAGGCACCAACATAATTTTATGAGTGGTGAATGATTCACGGCAAGAATCTGTGAAACCTATTCCAGCAAGAATTCTCCCAATTTCCCCAAAGTAGAATACCGTAAGAAATGTGAGACTGTATGAGCGTGCAAAATACCATTTTCGAAGGATCTATCGTCAGCAAATAGTACACTGTGAGATGGCTTCATAGAGTTGTAAAAAAAAACAATAATTTTTCACTTCTTTGATTGACGACTTGTTTATTTTGTGGAAATTCATGTTAACTGAAGATACACTACAAAAACACACTTTTGTCTATTTTCCACTATATTTCTTTATTTCTGACTAGTTTCGGCTATTACACCATTTTCAAACCACCATTTTGAAAATGTTGTAATAGCCGAAACTAGTCAGCAATAAAGAAATATAGTGGAAAATAGACAAAAGTGTGTTATTGTAGTGTATCCTCAGTGAACAATAATTTTTCCATAGAAAAGTTGCTTGAGTAAGGGGATCAATTTAAAAAAAAACAATTGTTTTCTTGCCGATGTTTCGAATTCAATTAAATTCTTCTTCAGGAATCGAAAAGTAGTTTTTTCCAGTTAACAATTATATTCATATACTATAAGAGTTTGAAGTAACGAAACTCAACAGATGCTAAATTCCATCAGTTAAGATTTCCATTGTCTGATATGATTTGAAATTATTTGAAACCCCTGAAAGAATCAATAAAATAAAATGAATAGCAAAAAATAACAATTATGTTGTACCAAAGAACTCTGAAATTGAATTACAATAAAATAAAACACAAGAAACAACTGAAAATTGAAATGAAAATTTGAAGATTTCAATCCGAGTTACTTCACGACGTCAGACCGAACAGTATACGAAAATCTTATGGAACCCCACTGCATCAAATGAAAGGAAGTTGTACCAGACTTTCAAAAAAACACCAAGTCTATTTTTCGGAAAAGGAGAGATCATCGCTAACACCGCACCACAGTAAGCCTCCTCACTTTTATGGACTAACAGAAATGTACAAGACCGATCAGACCAATCATTAGCTCCAGTAATTCTGCTACTTAAAACTTGTCCAGTTTTCCACTGCCTATAATGCAACCATTACTACTACCTATAACCATGGGCGTCGCCCAGGGGAAAATACAAGGCCAAATTTTGTTCTTAATATACATCAATGACATTTACAAACTTGAAAAAAGACAAGTCAGCATTATATCTTATGCAGACGATACAGCTCTGTCATTTCTAGGTGATACGTGGAACGACGTCTTTGATAGAGCTCAAAGGGGACTCACATCTGTTTTCTTTTAGTTAAACACAAGTCTTTTGAGCCTAAATATCGCTAAAACTAAATATGTAACCTTTACCCCCACAAATGAAGATCAACCTTTCAAAAATAAGCTCACTATACA
>WOGP01007153.1:368-11945 GCA_015342065.1 Leptinotarsa undecemlineata
GTGTTAGGAATCACACGTTAAAAGGTAAGACCTCGTTAGTCCTTAGCTCGCACAAGTTTCTCAACTCCTGATAGTTGTCGTTCGTATGGGGGCGACAACTGAATAACGGAAAAACAGATTTTAAAACAGATTTTAAATTTGAATTGAAGGAGTTATATTTTTAGGAGTGATTCATTTTTGGGAAAGAAAGTTTTTGGCTTCCTACTACTCCTACTACTATCTCCTCTACTATCTTTGGGTAGAAAGCCAAAAACTTTCTTTCCCAAAAAGATTTTAAATATATCGTTAATTCGATATTTTCAAAATTGAATAATAGATTTCTGATTCAATAAAAATTGAAAGTGAGAACACTTTTTATTTTATTTTTATTTGTGCATTTAGTAGACCTTTGGCGAACTATAAAGGTTTGAAGAGCTTAATCTGAAGAATTGTCTGAGAAATATTCTAGTCTTCCCACTCATAATTTGATGATTCAAAACTTTTTCTGGTTCTTACTATTGAACAGAAATTTTTATTCGAAAGCAGAATAAAATGCATAATATATTTCGTACTCATCATAGTCCTAACATCTAGCATTCACTAAGAAACAATAAATCCAAATATCGAAAGTAGGTAAATCATTATTATTAATGTGGTTTATAAAAAAACGAGGAGTGTTGGTTGACTCAATACAAACGCCAAAATTGAAAGTTCCGACGTGAGGTAACCAAAAAACAATAAATTTTTTGGAGAAATAACTCCCTAATTGAAACAATCGTTACCACTTTACAATTCAATTCATGGAGAGCATTTTGGTAATTTTGTCAAAAAATTCCTTTTATTCGAAATATATCAAAAATTATCAATTGGGACATTGATGAATACACATCGTAGCTATATTTTCCATATCATCTGAAGTTTTATAAACATTGGTGCAGATTGCTAAAATCATACGAGAAAAAGGTAATCATTGACTAGACTCATTTCAACAAACATAATAAAATTCATCGGTTGTCGTCAGTTGTTTTTTTTTATTAATTTAGTAATTTACTAATGACGTTAACACTTTATATAAAACGTAATTGTTATTTCAAAATTTTTCAATATCCTTATATAAGTAGTTAATTTTTTGTAAGTATCTCATAAATGTAGTATAAAGTAGTTGTCAAAGCTTCTCGAAAAAATTCAAATATTCTTTTTCTCTTCCCTATCGAAACACTTTGGTTTCCTCGGCAGCTCCCACTACAACGTTCAGCAACGACTGCTACAAGCACCACCAAGTACAAAAAATATGGTAATTCATCCTATTATATCGACTCTTAGTCTTTCGAGTTTTTTCCTTTCCGAACCGTTCCCGGACGTCGAGAGCCTGGTCGCGCATCTGTTCCGCTGTTCCAAGATTAATTAAGACATCCATAAATCATGGAGTACTCCTAAATGAAATTAAAAATTCCTTCATAATTCTTCCATTAGTATAAATACGCGGTTTTTATATATACGTGACGGGGTCGCAAGTTAAAACTTGGCGGCGGCGCGTTCTTTTTTCTTCTCTTTTTTTTTGCGCGCCAGGGCGGTACATAAGTCTTCATTTCTGAAAGGCCCCGTAATCAGAGATTCAGTGCGCGTTCTGCCCCCAGGAGCCCAATTGCCGCCCTCTCCTCCCGTCCCTCTGCAGAACATCTAATTCTTTTCGGTGTTACCAGGCTTACTGGCAGCGACCTTCTATTACGGTGCAGCGCCGCCTAAGAATCCCGACTAATTGATGAACTGCTCTCCCTACTTGATTAGCACTTAAACAAGGAGAAAATCCAAGTTTGCTCTCTACCGCAGATTATATTAAGGCTATAGACTGGAAACTGAATTACTGGATTACATGACCCTTTTTGTAATTAGTTTGAGAATAAAGAGTGACACGCCGCTATTTTCCAGCGGATGTCTACGTTGCTGGAATTATTTTTGGGGACTGAAATCTACAAAAGACATGTATCGATATGTCATTGAGAATCTTCTGTCCTTTATTTTATTAGGACGTACAAAGTGTCAGTTTGCAAAAGATTTCAATATTTAGGCTTCCACATTGCAATGTGGGAACACTTGAAGAGTAGATTTTGTATTGAGATCATATTTCAGAAAGAGAGTTTTTGATTGAAATCAACGAGCGTGTTTCACTTGAATAACATAAAATCTTCGGCCTGTCAAATCCTAAATGCAGAAAAAAAACTCTTTCCTGTTCAAGAGTATGAATTATGTTTATATTTAGCTTGGTCGTGTAATGCGGATTTATCTTAAGCATGACCTCGATTTTCTACTAGAATATTTAAATATGTTGTTTGCACCAACATTATTTCTCTGTCATCTCTACCAAACCACAGCTTTGCTTTGCTAGGTTTCATACTGTTGTTGCTGTTCCCAAGCAGAACGCTTGGGAAACGTTATTATTTTATTAGCGGTTTCCTTCAAAATTTTTCTCCATCCTTCCAATGTGACCTACCACAAAATCTTGTTAAACTGAAGATTTGATATTTTCGAAGTATGTTACTATACTGATCAAATATATCATTCACAATATTTACCTTAAACTCTGCTCTCTGGAATTGATGAATTCCTGAAATCGACTCTTCTAGCGATCTCACAAAAATGTCCAGTGGAAAAAAGTCTCGTAAAAAAGAAGGCCACTCACTCCATTCATTATTTAAAATAAAAACTACCTTCATTTGAAGGGCTTCAACTTATGTTAACCCTGATGTATTTTTTTTTTGTATAAAAGTATTGAGAATTTCACATTCAGTTATTTTAAATGCTCGTTTTGAATCTCAAGTATTTTGTATTATTGTTTTTTTGTATTTTTGAGAGGAAATTGATTTGTCGTTATTCATATACACCAATCTCACATATATATTGTCTGAATTAATCTTGAAGAAATGCCTTACAGCAATTTGCAACTTTCCAAAATAGGTTTGTGATTTCTGTCAGAGAAATAAATCCTCTTCTGAATATTAATTTTTTAACTTTGGAGCAGATGATATATTTTAGGGATACGTATCGATATAAAATACGATCACATCATTCTATCTGTAGATAAATTCATCTTTCTTGTGCTCCGGCTTTTCGAACATTTTCATTCAAGAACTTTTTGCTATAAATGTCTGAATAAATACGATCCATTCCTCGTTTTTGTCTTATATGCTGAGGATAAAGTAGACCTTTCATATGTTAATATGTCGAAGTTCGAGGCTGATGTGGAAACTTTCCTTTAAACTTTTTCATGTCTGCAGATTCTACAAAACCTTTGGGTTCGATAGATGAAACATTTTCTTTGTGGATTTCAGAAGTAATCGTTTTGAAATATATATGATATGAAGCATAATGATTTACGTATTCCAAAAACACTTTATTGTGAGATTTTCACTGAACGATTTTACAAAAATGCCACACGTGTTTCTCCATACAATGGCTTTTCGGACGTATATTTACTAACTAACTATATTCTACATATTCAATGCTCAATATAACTTATTTTACAATTTGAAGTACCAGCATTTCAGCGTTACAGCGTACCTTCCAGTTCAAAATACAACTCATTTGACTTCAATTCCTTATGCACTTCTTTTCCTCCCTATCCTTAGGTTTACTTAACAAAACCTGCTGTACATATTTACATTGTGGATCGTTTAACTGTACTTCTAGTATCCAGTCTCCCGTGATATTGATTGCTATAATAATCATGTCAATGTCTTTCAAAATTCATAATTTACACGTGTACCCGTGTATAGTATAATACCACGCGGGGTCCAACTCATAAGTTGCCATGCTTTTTCGACGAAAGCTTTCAAAAACGTCTGCCAATAATAAAATATCTGTTTTCAAATAGATATGCTATTGGCTACCTCGTTCACAGGCAGATGAGGAGATGACAAACATGTTGTCTGGTGGTCTCTTCAGCCTAGTTCGAAGAATGATTCTCTGAAGGAACTCGATTTTCAATTATCGGAAGTACCTGTTTTGACGACAACACCAATATTTGACATATATTATTATATTATTGAGGGATATATAAAGGAATGAGTTGTTCATCATCAACTAAAGACAAAAAGTCAATTGATACGAAAGGTTAGATTTGCAATATGCAAAGTTGAAAAAATGTAACCTGACCGGGATGAGCACCCGGCTCACCTGTTATATAATTATTACATTCAACAACTACGCTATCGGAGTCACCAAAATGACGGACAAATTATTTCTTCAATTGGGTCTTTCGTAGTGTTAATGCATAGAAGATGAAATTTGTGTGAGATGTGATGAGCTTAACAAACAAAATGCATGCATCTTAATATTAATTTGTTGTTTTATTCTAGAATCGCTCGCATGTAAAAGCATAATCAGAATTGAATCCCAATGAACGAAAACAGAAAGTTTGTTACATCAGTTTTTATGAGGTTGTCAGAACTAATCCTGAAACAACTAAATTTTCTTCAGTAAATTCCATCATTCAGGAGATGAAATAACAGTGTTTATAATGGCATTATCTAAAGGTTTTTTCTGCTTAATCAAATTGAGAACAAGTAATTAGAAAAATTGTATTTTCTATGTTATTTCAGGTTATCAACTGGTGTATCACTTTCCCATGTCTTATTAATAATATATGTCGAATATCACTGTTAAACATTCAACGCTCGAGACATGTTCAACCATTTTTAATGCGAATATGAACCATTCAGAATTCAGAATTTGAATTACACTGTTAAAATCGAGCTAGTTGTAATTTCAATTCTGTAGATATTTGTATACATTTGTGGTACGTAAGTTCCAGTCTGGAGTCAAGTTACCGTATAAGGAGTAAAGAGTTGTAGTATGTAGTACTCGTTATTGTGCCAATTGAAAGCATTAGAAAAGTATCACCTTGTTTGTGGTTTTTATTGCACATCATAGCAAATTAATGGTTTCTTGTCACACATCTGTAGCTATTTTTACTGCCGTCTCGTTCTACTTGCAACTACATTAAGGATCATTGTATTTATTGTTGTTGATGATTATCGATGTGTTAATGATGATGAAGAAGTATTTGGAGAAGATTTATCACATATCTGAAAGAACGGAACAGATAATATTGACCTAATGATTCGGAGAATATTCGTGGATATCATGTTTCACTTGAAAAAGTTAACGGTAAAACATTTCAAAATATATTAAGCAAAATAAATATAAATGATAATAATTGTAAATGTGACCTGACCGGGACTCCAGATCATATTCCATAAATTTTCAGCAATTTACAGATGACTTTTCATTAGTAAGCTTATCATTGGTAGAAACCCATCATTCCTACTCGTTGAACCAAAAGTAAATATTTGTCAATATCAAAATGTTTTTACTTAGAAAACAGATTTATAAATTATGTATTTAAAAAAAATGGCTGAGGAACATCTTTTCATTTTAACTATAACGTTATTTCAAATGTATTTTAAAATTATTTTCGAAAGATAAACATGTAAATTCCACATGTCACTGAACTTACTCATGAAATTCCAGAAAAAATATGAGTTGCTAATTTTGAAATGAAAAGTAGTACATCGAAAGATCTATATTTCATGAATCAATTGGATGAGTCGTTTTTTAAATTTTCATACAATTATATAAAAACATATTTTCATTAGCCGCATTCATAATTGAACGAATACAATTTTTGAATAGAACAAAATACCAAATTCGAGCAAAATTTTGAGTAAAAAGGCATCATTTTCAGTACTTTTTGATACGGAAGACAATATCGTTGGATCAATCGTTGCTCAGATACCGATAAACACTTTTTTCAAATAGAAAAGTGTTTTTGTGATAATTCTTTTAAAATTTTCAAAAATCGGATTCAACAAACAAACGATGAATATCATTATTTTGGGAAAAATGTATTCTAAAATCGATTCAGTTCACTTCAGTAGATGGTCAAATTGGTCACCCTTAACTTCCTGACACAAATGAGGTTTCTTATAAAAATTTATTATGGAATGTTTTTGGGGTAATTTCTTCAGGAGTATCTCTTATTGTAACTATCAGCTCTGGAGTAGACAGCGGGTTTTTAACGTAAATTTCAGATTTCGCTAATCCTCACAAAAATCTAGGTGTCAGGTAAGGCATTTATTAATTCATTGTCTATTTTGATGAAGAAATATTATTATTCTAAGGAACCAAGTTCACTTATCCGTGTAATTGTCATATAGCCACTTTTGAACCATTTCGTAGTATTAAAGACATTCCTCATATTGCTGGAACCTAATAGTAGTTGAAAATGTATTCAAATTTGACAATTTTCTAAAACAGTAGACAGGCAAATGTGATCTCATGGAGAAACCCACTAGGTGAATTGGTTAAGAATTGAAAAATCTATATCATACGAGTTATCGTAAGACCTCCCTTTTTATTAAAAAACAGTTGGTGGCGCCCCTTCGGCGAAGAATGATGAAACATTATCTTGCTTACCAAAGATAGAAATGATTCATTGTTACCTTAATTTTGTCCGTTCAAAAGTACAAGGAGAGACTGTTCGCACTGTATATCCTGTATCAAAACCCGATCTCTGAATTGAATATTAAACTCATTAGTAGTGAATCCGTTCAAATAGGTTATTTCTAATTTTTCTCGTTAACAAATTTTTTTGAGTTTTGTCGTATTCCATAGTAATTAAAAGTTTTCTTGTCTGATCAATAACCAAGTTCACGTAAAAGAAGAAAAATCAAAGAGATACTTTGGCGGTTTTGATCTTGCCTCCAGTGTCTTGCATCTCAAAGAGTCACTAATATTTGAAGAGTTTCTGAATTGCTATTTTCTGTTTCAGGTCAGTATATAAAGTCTACGAAGGCAGCTGGGGAAACAACTCCTGAAGGCCTTTCGGGGTGAGTTTGCATACGATCAAATATTAACTTTTCTCGGCGTATCTTGTTTGACAACGGATAGCCAGAAAGCCCAGTCTCTCTCCAGCTATTGCGTTATGTGAAAATTGCCAGGATAAAGTTCCACGTCAATTTGAATTGCATTATCAATAAGGAATATGCCAGGTCGGTATGGTCCCCGTTTCCCAGTTTTCTTTCAGTTTTGACGACCGGTTATTGGACAGATAGATATGTATATTTTATGAAGTCCGCTATATAAATGGAAAAAAATACCAATCTATATCTGAACTCGCATACATTTTGTTGATGATAAATAGTTATTCATAGCAGCCGATTATATTTAAATAACGGATGACAATTAATGATCTAATTGAAAGAAATAATCATAATTAACATATTTGGTTTAAAATAATGTATGCAGATCCTGTCATCGCCAAGCACACATTATGAAGCACAGCAATCGAATTTATTTGGTAATGGTTGTTTAGCGTATTTTTAGATAAAATTGATAATGGAAACTGTTACTAACCCCCTCTTTTTTATTTGTGTTGTGTTATTTCTCTTGCTGCTGAAATATGTTGTTTTCAATTCATTGTAGGTATACACTTTTCCCGATCCCCGATCCTAATATTTCTTATATATTTTTCATTTCTCATACTATATCATACAAATAATTCCTTGCAGTCTCTACTATGTCATAACTCTATTTTAATATTAGCGCGTTGGCTTACTTTGTTGTTTCTACGATCTGGGTTTCGTTTGCTTTTCATTGTATTTTTTCTTAATTCGTATTGATTCAGTTTTTGCTTGCCCTAACATATAGGTTAGGTTAGATCCAAACATATAGGTACTTGTATTAGTTAGGAGCATGTATGAGTATCTTCTTTAAATTTTTCAGTAATTAAATTTCTCATTTTCACGATTTTATTTTACTCTGAACTGGGACCAAATGTTTCCGATCCGATTATTATATTCAAATTGAAAGGGGCATATTACGAGGAGGGATTAATTTTCGGGAAAAAAGGTTTTGGCTTTCTACTTCTTCATCTTTATACAAAAAAAATTAGGGAATTTTCCAAAAAAAGAAAAATAGAAACGAGTTTCAAAATGAACCCTTTGGAAGATTCCCACATTTTTTATAAAAAAATGGTGAAGTAGAAAGCCGAAATCTTTTTATCCTTATTATTAATCATTTTTTTAAATAAATCACTGCTTTTAAAGTAGTCAAATCCTAAAAAGTATGTATATATTTTTAAAAAGTGTTCATTTGCTATGTTCAATTTAACTTTCCTACCATTTCTGACAAGCTCAAACAATTAGTTACATGTCTAGGTTTATTTTGGTTGAACTCGACTTTGATCTATCGGGAAACCTCAAGACAATGTAAAAATGTTAACTGTGAACAGATATGCAGGTAAGCGGTTATACAAATAAGATAACACAGATTAAACGCAAAGGGTTCGTCATAATCAAACACTAGAAGTTCAAGCTTTAGCTTACCTCTTTACCCTTCGGATATGTTGATAGGACGAATGAATATTAAGATATCCGTTGAGATCGTCAGAATTAATTTTGAAAGCATATTTCCACTTGAAATAAATTTTAATTCATAAAGTTGTGCAAAATGGCATGAAGAAGACAGTAACGTGATCGGTACTAAATCATGACATAATTAAGTTCCCTGGTATTTTTATTATTTATTGATTAATGTGAGAAAGAAAATATTATCAGGCTGATCTGATGAATTATCTCTAATATCCACTTGTTATCCATCTTTGAAAATCTAGACGAGAATTGGATTGGCAATTAATATAATATTCATTTTATTCATTTATTTATGTTATGTGGGTAGATCCTATTTATTATTATTTTTTGTTAGGGAAAAATCATCTCTTATGATGTTTTTAATATTATATTATTTTCTATAATGATTATTGTAGAAAGTAAGTAGACTCGTCTGTAAATTTCAACTATCGAAAAGTAAAACAGTTATTCGAAAGTGAAAAAAGAACATCTACTGCAGAAACAGTATACCTGGCAACACTGAACACGGCGCTCCTCTAGTTAGATTTCTTCTTCATCTGGAGTAGAATTGATTCGCAGTATTCTGCAGTCTTATTGCATTACTGCATTGTTTGTCAACCTGTTGTGAATCTGTATATTCGCATATTGTATCACAATATTTTTTAATGCGTCACAATTTTTATTAACCCTAAAAGAAACTGTAGACTGCAAATGTTTATTATGACATTCTGTCATGTTTACTTTACAAGTGTTTGAAAGTCAGTGAAAAAGGAACCGCCAATTTTAGTAATTTCTTCTCGTTGGCCGAAAGATCAAATCGGTTGTCACATAACAAGAGAAGAGAAATTTAAAACTACATTTCTTCTTATTTGACGCTTGAACTCGCGTCCTTCAGAAACTCAATCACCCCATCAACAGTACTAGAGAAATGTCTCGTTCGTACCTGTTGTGATTAATTAAATATCAGAATTCACTCGACTTCATGACACTGTCCCCATTGCGGGGGATTAATTTATGATGTAAGGTTAGAACAGTGCTGAAGTCGGCAACAACCCCTGCGATACCCATTAATAAATGTCATCCGTTCCAAATAAGGACAGATCTTCGGCGAAAGATGAACTCTCATTGGAGGAACAAGAATTATAGACTCGCTGCATTATAATTTCCCAATGAACAACCCGATTACATGGGGAAAAAGTCACTAAATCAGTAACATGTGCAAGTAGTGTTTTCGCACCTAATAGCTTTTATTGACCGGAGCAAGGGTCAGCGTATACCGGGTATGATATTGAATTTTCAGTGTTGTTTGCCAGTTTGGTATAAAAACATAATGATTAGTAAATGAATTCAATCAGAATTGAAATGGTCGTAGGTCACCGGTCATCAAAGACTGACCTTAGCTGTTTTTTACTGCTTTTGTCACTACGTTCCACGGTTTGATGTTCTTTATTCGTTTATTCATTAAGAATCATTTTCTGTAAAATGATCAGAGATACTGAACGAAAGTTATTTTTATGTAGAGAAAATCGGATTTTCTCACTGATCTTTTTGGGAAGTTCGGAAGTTTGGAAGTTGGAAAAAAATGATAAGTTTTGATTGAAAATTTTACACAGGTGTAGAATGAAAAACTCTTAGTTCACTCCGATAAGTGCTGACAAGTTCACGAAGATAAATGTTTTATTCATTAGTAACATTTATTTGATGATTTTGCCTATAAAAAAAAGATATTTTATGAGTACTAATCATAATAGTTACTATGCTTATTATGTATATGAATATGAATTCCAATAACTAATTCACTTGAACATATTCAACAGAGTGAAAAATTATATTCAATCAGTAAGAAAATAATTGAATGTATCAATCTTCATCTCTTAAGAGGATTAAACTGACTGCATTCCTTTTTGGTTCACATTTTATAATAGTGATTGTTTTTATATCAAGCAATAGGTGTGTTGGATTGATGTATTTTCAACGCTTTTTGGATTTTTTTGCAAATTAGTATCATTTACATAACTCCTCCTCTTACTCCAATGACTGAAAATTCTGTCCAAAAATAACTTGCATATTGTGGAAAATCTCAGATCCAGAAAGCAACATTAAAACAATATTTTGTATAAGATTAGAAATATTGACATCATCTAGTATGTATCAGGAGAATTTCTCAAATGCTTGTCGAAACACAACTACTACTTTTTGGGAAAGAAAGTTTTTGGCTTTCTACTACTCCATCTTGATACAAAAAATGTGGGAATCTTCCAAAGAGAGGAAAGAAGTAATCAATTTTAAAATTAGTAACTCTATACATGGATGTGTAGATCATGCAAAAAAGACTATTTCACACACAAACTGGAAGGACAAGCCCTCCTGAAACAACTAATTTCATATAAACATTGAATTACACGGAAGAAGAATTCTTTCGAAACTTTGATATGAACACTGAGCTATACAGAAAAGACACTATTCTCTACTCAGTTTGTATTCCAAACATTCGTTATGGAATAAAATAAGGAACATTCATAGGAACTCTTCATTAAATGAATGGTAATAAATTGCACTCACAAGGAACACTGCCATCCTCATTGGTAGACATCGATGTTTCTCCGTAAGGCACTTGCCTTTGGGTTCATCAGTACCAATCTGGATATCATTATACGAAAAAGTACACAATTCATTCATGAATTATGATTTTTAGGTCACGGAATAAGTTTAATCTACTTATATCATCGATGACATCGTAATGTCATTCATTAAATCCCAACCAACAGGAATATTGTTTAAATAGAGAGGGTTATATTTCTAGGAGTGACTAATTTTTTGGGAAAGAAAGTTTTTGGCTTTCTACTACTTCATCTTGATACAAAAAATACGGGAATCTTTAAAAAAAACTAATGTTTTATACCGCCACGAATGTTGTAATACATTCGTATAGAGTACAGGTGATGTTTGTTATTTAACATATTTGTGCAGTCAGGTTTTGAGGGCTATTCAAAGAAAACTCTTTGTTTCTGTCAAGCTTTCGGTGGTGCTTACCACCTTCCTGGACAACTGTAATATATTCATTAACAATTAACAATTCACAAACGGAATTATTAAATAATAATGATTGTTAATTAATATATTACTGTTGTCCTGAAGAAAGTGGTAAGCACCACCGAAAGCTTGACAGAAACAAAGGGTTTTCTTTGAA
>WOGP01007154.1:0-11945 GCA_015342065.1 Leptinotarsa undecemlineata
TTGTGGAAGGTAACAAAACCCAAAAAAGGTCGTTGAAAAAACTGATTTTCCTCCACAAAAAATGACTTTTGTTGAATTTCAACTACTTTACTCAATATTGAAATAATACTTATTGGTCTGTAGTTATCGATGGCTTTTTCATCACCTTTTTTAAAAAAGGGCACTACTTTAGAAGACTTGAAGATATCTGGAAATATACCAGTACATAAGATTAAATTGATGAGTTAGTAGGAGGTTGGATTATTATAGACGATGTTTCCTTTAGTATTCTATTGAGTTCATGGGTATCTGAACATTTGGAGTCCTTCAGTGAATTAATCGATTCCAAAACTTCTATCTCATGTACGGGTCGGAAGAAAAATTAGTTACACGGAGTAGGACATTTTTTTAAAGTTTGCAATATAAGGAAGAGAATTAATTATATTATCAGCATTGTTACTGAAAAAGTTGTTCATCTCATCAGATGATAGTTCGATTGTTGGTTTTAAATAGTATTCATTTCTCTCGAAATTTATTATTTTCCAGGAAACTTTAGATTTATTATTGCACGAAGAAATGTATTCATCATACGCCATTTTTTTAGTGAATATCAGTTCATTACTATATTCTTTCTTGACCTGTTTGAACGCTATGAAACCACTTGGGGTCTTGGTTTTGTCTGCTATTTGTTTGAGGCTGTGCATATCATTTCTTAACAATCTCAGATCATCTGAAAACCATTGAACCAGTGATTTGTTCACTTTTCGTTTACATTTTTTTCAGAGGAAAAAGTTTTAATGCGAGAGTATTATAATTGTTGATTAAGAAATTTGCAAAAAAATTTGGAATATATATGGAATATATGGAAGTCGGCATGATAAATATGTACAGATATTTTGGTATGAGTTAATTTCAATTTCACGGTAATAACATATAAATGATTTTTTGTGCATTGTACTATTTTAGATTATGTTTATAAGAATAATGGTAAATTGTCGGCATAAGATTGACATTAACAACATTCGTTTTGAAAACTATTCACAATAATACTTTCATCAGTTTATTATACTTATATCATATTCAAGAGTTGATGAAAATAGCCTTGAAAATAGCCTTTTTTGTTGTTTCAGGAGGACTTTCTTTCAGTTTGTGTCTGAAAGTTACTTCTTTGCATGATCTACGTATCCATGTATAGAGTTACTTATGTTCAAATTGATTAATTCCTTCCTTTCTTTGGAAGATTCCCTCGTCCCTTTTTTGTATCAAGATGGAAAAGTAGAAAGCCAAAAACTTCTTTTTTTAATTATGAATTAATTACTGTGGAGATGAAAATTATTTAATATATTTGTAAAAAATATGAACATGCTAGACCTTTTTGATTATTCTGAAAAAACTAACAAAATTTATGATCTTCTTCTAAAATCTTCTAAAGATTTCAGTGTCGGGAAAAATATTTTATTGTCTTTGATCGTCTTCCTTTGAATGAAAAAATAATAATGTATAGATGATCCACAGATGTTTCTCTAAAATACAAACCGGAAAAAATATCTGAAGCAACTACTCCGTCTACAGATACTGAATAACGTGAAAATATAAGTGTATATTTTTTATTTTCTCTTTCATGCCATGGAAGGTTCTTTTTTATATCATAGTCGCCAGTTTGTTTTTAGAAAAAATTACTCCACAATAAATATAGTTAACATTATCATGAAAAAGGATTTTTAGTTCTCGAGGCAGGTGTAATCTGTGTTTCGGTATAATAATAACTAGGATTTTCCATTTAGATAAAAAAAAATTATAATGTGTATATTATAGTCAATATACCTTTATGTAACATGGGTTAAATTACATATTGATGAAGGAACATAACCTATATCGGACCTATATAAAGTGCGTTTCAAGATAATTCGTCTGGATTTATAAATATTCGTCTGATTTACTACCGGCTGGTTAAAGGATAATAAATAAGCCTTTATCAAGAAAGGTCAACATTTTTGAACGATCACAATGGCGGCATGATCGATAAGAGCTCCAAAATTTTTAATGTTTCTAAATTACTTTTGAGATGAGCTCAAGGGTTTGATCAAATTCAATCTGATAGCCTACCTAAACATCAAGTAGCTCTGCCTGAACATTAAGTACCTCCAACAAGCTTGGTCTCTATAGTAGTTTGTACAGGGTAGTTGTAGGATATTCGTCTGGGTATAAATCACTTGCCTCAGTGCGATACAGACCTTCAAATCTGTCATAAAACATAGCGAGCTGTAAGCTTCTTTGTTGCATTGTCTGCATCTCCGTTATGCAGATCCATTTGTTCAGCCGATTGATGCTTTGTTGAAACATTTCTTATTGACCCACTGATTCAAGACTCATATTTGGAGTAAGTCCTCACCTACTCAGACTTGTTCTTTAGGATCAGTTGAATCCAGAAATGGTAACATTGATTTTTTTCTCGGAGATATTAGAAAGCCCATTACCAGCCACCCAGTTTCATATCTTGGCTTATTAGTTTCAATATAATTAGTTCTGTTCTCTTTTTTTTGCGACCTATATTCAATCTTCGTTTCTTTTATGGTTATGGTTATGGTTATGGTATAGTTTTCTTAATTGTTGAATTGCCTTCAACGGATCTTCCCATTTATTTTTGGGACCAGGCTGGATTTTTCAAGGTCAAAACAGAAGTACTACAGGAAAATCCTTGAGGGTATCTCAGAGCGGTGCCTGTGCGAAAGTAGCGATTTACATTGGATTTGAATCGCTGGAGATTAAATCAATTTGGAAAAACGTTCTCAGAACATAAAGGCAGTTCTCCAGATAAAAGAGTTCCTAAACAGTGGAGTTCGAGGTGTACTGAGTTGAACCTCAAAACGATGAGCAGCCATATTCCGTCGCGTATTTCTGATATATACCGCTCATGGTGGAATCAAATGTACCAAAATCACTTGAACATTTCCCATGAAAGTATCCATAGAAGATACACAAATCTGCAACCTTTCTTTGATAATCCAGGCTATCAAATTGCACGTGATGTTCGCGTCTCCAATCAAGGGGATGGCTCTTTTCTGGATGGAATCCAAACAACTTCAGAGTATGTTTGGGGGCAGAACTACATACATGAGAACAATACTTCAAAGAAGGTCTGATCTGACGTTTATAAAGCATCAAAAGTTGCTGAGGTGTGTACAGTTTTCTGGTTCGGAACAGCTTTTGAGAAACCGCCTCAGCAATTCCAGCAACATAATTGTGCCAAGACATATTGGCGTCCATTTCAACCCCCATCAAACTTATCGAAGCAGAAAGTGGAATTGTCTGACCTGACAGTACTATATCCAGTTCGGAGACATCTATTGGAGAAAACCGATGCTTGGGAGTTGTGTGGCATTGAATTGTACCTGGTTACTTTCACCCCAATTCAAAATCACTTCAAGGTTCTCATTAAGATATGCAGATATCCTGGAATCTAAATGGAATGACTAGACAAGTGTGCTGTCGTCAGCAAAGCAATATATTGGATTATTGGTTTTTTCTAATAAGTCGTTTTTATACAATAAAAAGAAGGTTGGAGACAATATGGATACCTGGGAGATGGTAAAAGTATTCGAGAGATATATATCTTATACTCGTATCTAGGTTACTAAAGAATAATGTCTTCCTCTACGAAGAGAACTTGAAAATGAAACAGGATCTTGATAATACTTCAACCAGTTCGTCTCTGTGCTAATTCAGGAACTCCAAGGTGTCGATTATGGGTTGCGTTGCAAAATCCACAAGCGTTTCAAAAAAATTAGCACACACCTTGGAACCGAAATCATTTGTTATTTCGTTTTTATCGATTTCGAGGAAGTGATCAACACCTGAATGTTTCACGTAAACGATGAAAATGCTTCAGTTCACCGTAACATATCTAATCTAGAGTGAGTGGATTCAGAACTATTCGTGATGTCTCTGTATTGATGATATAGTGGAATAACTGATAAATAGGATTTAGGAGTTGCATTCGCGTCACGTGTGTTTTACGTTAAGTAATGTTTGACAAAGCTATCTGTTTTTTTCGCTTCCTGATAAACTTGGTTTGCTAAAATCGGTACAGTTGATATGATTAGCAGGTGAATGTTTGACTCGTCAGTGCAGGTGTTCGTAGTTGGTGTTGAATTAGTGCTCTGTACATGTAAGTAGTTCGTCTATTTTTTTTAGTTGCAACAGTATCAGAGTCAATACTGCCTAAAGATTCTTCCAAAGGATATTTTGATGGTTTGGTGGAAACTTCAACAAGTGTTTGGTAATCTCGTGAAAACTACCAGTTTGATAATACATGAAATCAGGATATTGGAAGAAATACTTTATACCTCTTACTCAACCCTAGCTCAACATTATATTTATATTTTTCTTTCGGAGAAGATGACTCTGGAAATGCATCTCCTCTATTCTTCCGCAGCTTGTGTGTTTCTTCTTTTAGAAACAAGGTAAACTCTAATTTGTTTCAATATGAAAAAGAATTCCATCATTTGATAACTGAAATTAAATCCAAACTTATCTTTGGTTAAGAAGTGATTTTTTTGAGATTTCAATTTAATGAAATTTGTTTTTAAAAAATGAGTTCAAAAAACTCTTTTGAAAATGAAAAAAATGAAATTGGATTTCGATGGATATTGGTGTAAATGATGTAGTGGATATCGCCAAATTGCAAGGCAGAATCGCAATCGTCATATTATACACAAAAACTTTCCTTTTGAATCACTGCTTTCTTTGGTAAAAACCGTATGGAAATCCATTCTGTGGTTTTTGACTTTATTGTCGCCAAATAGAAAGAAATAAGCGAGGGGGGGGGACTTTTGTTTTGTGATATGTAGTGATATTACTTACTCTTGAAATACCCGAAGTTTGTTGACCCGATCGAGGGACGTGAATTTCGACCATTCAATTTGAAGTTTATCTAGTAGGTGGCAAACAATGTGCAGTCTGATATAATAAACAACAATATATGTATTGGATTGTTTTCACTGAAATAGTTTTGATAATTTTCACTATAATACTCGTTATACTCGTATCCCAATATCCGCATAGATTATGAATGTTTCCTTCTTCAGGTTATAGGGATATGCTAATATTCTTCCATTACAATTGAATTCAGTGCCTCTGAGAGAGGATTCTTCATCTATGTACTTTGTTACTATTTGATTTTCGATGATAGATATTAAGATATAATTTTTTTATGCTAGCGCACAACCGTTTTTTCTTCTTGGAAACTGTCTTTCAAGGCATTGGAAAACAATCCAGTGTTATGAGCTTATTGTATTTTCTCTCATTTCATCGCACACATCCAGCTCAAAATAATAATTTTTTACAACTATTTCGTTGGATATTTGTCTCATCCTTCAGGAATTGGTTGTCCATAAATTGCTTACCTTTTGTATTCTAGTGCTTCATATTTTTACGTGAGATATGAACTCTTTATTTTTCATAGTGGCTTTAACTGCACCTTAGGTCTCCGTTATGCATCCAAGGTCCCCGTTATACAGTTCTATTTTGTTCGAGTGTTGCTAAATGTAGAGTGCCTATTAATATAGACCTGTAATTATTTTGAGCTGAGCCTTGTTCTAGTTGAATTAATTATTTGACTCTTTTCTCAGAAGGTTTTATAAAAGTCTTTACTCATATGTTTCTAGTTATATTTCTCCAATATTGTTTACGTTTCTCATGACTAGTCTCGTATCAAAGATTTTGTATTTTCACAGCTGATTCATGGCCTATAACATGGGCTGGAAAGTCCCGAGACTGAGAAAGAAAATGCGTTTTTTTTTGTTCAAAATTGGTTTCATTCAACATCATTCCAGCACCGCTCTAACATTTCATTACCACTCTGGTACAACGATTTATCTTTTGCCTGAAAATAGGTCTTAGTTTCAGTAATAGCCTCGTCATTCGAATGAAATTTCTAACCGGTGAGGTCTGCGAACAGCTGTAGTCACTGGGAGCCAAATCGGGCGAATACGGTGATGGATTCATGTTTCTGTCATTGTCACATATCGACAAAAATTTCGGTTTGTTCTTGTTTTTGGTCAACAGTGAGCTCGCGCGGCACCCACTTTGAACAGAACTTTCTCATAGTCAAATGATAATGCAGTATAAAGCCAACACGTTCTTTTGAAATTTTTACAATGTTAGCAAACTCACTCAACCTCACTTTTTGATTATTCACAACGACTTTGTGAGTTTTATATGTTTTCCGGTGTGTCTCGTTTGGACGTCCACTGGGTTTTGCACCATCAGTGTCTATACGACCATTTGAAGTCAATAATCCAACATTTAATTGTTGTTTCTGATGGAGCGAAGTCCTTATAATACTTTTGAAGCCAAATAACCAAAACTGAATAACCAAATGTAAAATAACCAAACTAGTGGCATTCTTAGCACAATAACTCGTAAACTTTTGAGTGGAATATCATTAGATTTCAACAGCTTCCTTTTGAAGGTTATTACTAACTGGAAAAACGGGGATGCACTAATACTAGCGCCATTGATGAATTATTAAGCTCGAAACTTTTCAGCCCAGGTAGTATGTAGTATATGAAGTTGAGGATCCCTGTCTGGCAAACTCGTCAGCTTTTTCCTTTTCTGTGATTCCCAAGTGTCTTGGACACCTAGAAAAGAGTCGATCTATTTTGGTACAATACTTTTTTCAGTTCTTTATAGCATTCCCAGGCTATCAATTAACGTTAAACATATACTCAAAAGTATCTTTTATACTCGCATATCCCACAACGTTTTCATTTGAAAAAAAATATCGTCTTGTGTTGAGAAAACATATTTGAAGAAGATTGAATATGTTATCACCCGGTGTTGAATTGGCAGCACGAATAAAAATAATTTTGACGTCACTTTTCTACGTCACCTGAGCGCAAATTGGGATTTTAAAACAATTAAAACATTATTTTTAATTATTCTACATTTATTTATGAGCAAATCATCGATATCTGAAAGTATGTGTCATTTTTTCTTCATATTTTTTTTATAGTTCACGCCGGTAATTAAGGTGAACTACGAACTTATCATTAATAATCTAGTGTTACCAGCACGCCTTGTTAATTTCAAATTGAATAAATATGAAATTAAAAAGATAACGAGTATAAAACTACCAAAATACACTTTTATCGCAGTAGAACTTATCCCTAATGCTAATGATATTCATTGCATACCCAATTAGCCGCCTCGAATAGGCATTACGGTAACAGTTTTTGTTTGCGTGTCCATCTCAGACTTTTGGATTTCGTAAGGTTAGTTCTTTTCATATGGTGACTTGTTCTTTTCAAAATATGATTGCGCAGAAGCGTAGAAGCGAAATTTCGGGTTTCATCTGGAAACTTTGACTTTAAATTTGGCAGGAATTCCCCAGTTTGTTAGGGTGCTCTGGCTAACCATGACAGGAATGGCATTAAAAATGATTAGCTTTTTTAATTGTTCTAGAAGAGAGTGAATATAAAAATGAGATAAGTAGCAGGAATTCACCTTTGAGGGAACAATCGTTTGAAATACTCATTATTACAACTGTTCATACATATATTTTCTTGCATTAAGTTGTGCTCAAGTATATATTTCAGAAAGTATTATGTTGTTTTGTGAAAATACTTGCTTTTTCAACAACCTGTTCACTGTCGTCAGGAAACTAACTGCATCTGGATAGTCAAGAAAAATGCAGTGTCATTGTACATAAGGTGTCATGTGTCTATCTCACTTTTTCTGTCACCATTTTCTGTCACCATTTTCTAAAAACTTTCAATCATACAATTTTTCCATATAGATCAACCTCGGTTGTTTTTGAATGGAATTTTATATAAATTGTTACTGATTCGGTTTCTCTGGAAAATATTTATATTAATTCATTTATTACTTCGTGGTTAGCGTTGTCAAATTGTACCATTTCTCTTGATAGTACTAAGTTTTGTGAAACGCCGTTTTGAGACTCCTCTTTACATCTCATTGTTTCCACAGATCAAAATGATGAAAGTGTTTTTTAAACTAGTAATGTCTCAATGTCAATTCATCGCCCTTTTTATAAACCAATTATCATGCACCAAAGTTTAAATTCTAGCAATACATTCGAGTCCTCTCTCAAAATTGATCTTAAACTGGACGTAGTAAATTTCAATTGTTAGTGATACTTGTGCTCTCTCAAAATTATCTGAATAGCGAAATTATCTACTGAATTCTTCAAAAGAATAAAGTGAAAAATGTAGATGGATACCGCTATAAGGCAGCATATTGATTCCTTTTACCGCTCCCTTCAAAAGGTGTCCTTGACAATGATTCTTACTAGAACCATAAATGAACCAGTTGACCAAGTTTTAAGTGTTTCTTCCACAATCCAAAAACAATTCGTGGCGGTGTATCAGGAAGAATTTCTTAAAATAGAAGTTTTACTCTTATGTGTGATTGAAAAATGACATTTAAGTACTTTCTCATCCAACAAGTGATATACTGTTAAGGCGATATCACTCCTCGAAACAAAATATTCATTCCACGAATAGCAAAGCATATGTGATCCAACACCTGACAGCGCAGTTTCGACCTGCCAAGTTTCCATCAGTGTTGCGTAAGCCTAACCACTAATGCATTACTGGACTCAACTGAAAAGCCGGATAAAGTAAAGGAGATGACATCTCCTCCCTTTACGAAGCTGCCATCTGAAGGATCGATTCTGTTTTAAAATCTGTTTTTCCGTTAATCAGCTGTCGCCCCCAAACGAACGACAACTCTCAGAAGTTGAGCTAAGGACTAACGAGGTCTTACCTTTTAACGTGTGATTCCTAACACAGATTATGAAAGATAAACGAGATATTTCGAAGTGGTCAGTTGGAAAGCCAAGCTTCGACATCCCGTCGAACGCGATTCATCCTGTCTTTCACTGAAGACAACTAAACTATATCCATTTAACAACTCAACTCAAACTCAAACAGAGATAGATGTGTGATCACCACGCCCATTTACATCTATTGGAAAAAATAATCAAGTCACTTTACGCTGCCCAATCAGATTAAGCTGCAATCGGCTGACGGAATTCATTGTTACAGCGTCGGAGTGGTCAGTTACATTTTAACGCCTGTGGTGTGTATATATATGGTATTTCAAAGTTTGAAGTTTTCAAAATGTCAAATACTGATACGGCTGATAAAACTGCTAACTTGTGTCCCTACACGTTACCTAAAAAATTACCACATGCCTAGCCGCATATTATTGAAAAAAATTGGTCATTCCTTATTGCGACTCTGTACAAGCAGCCTTGTCTGGTAGGTCACGTGTACTATGCATGGTAACGTTTTGGAGCTCTCTGTTGCTTAGATTGACAGAGTATAGATGAAAACAGATCATGAAAAAGTGAAACATGTGGAACCCACCTTATATTTCTAGGAGTAGAGTCGAAAAATGATTCCTCGAAAGAGATTAACAAGAAATTGCAAAAAATAGTGTATCATCGGATATTTAGTGGCAAAAAAAGGAGAAAAGTGGTGAATTGGCACAAGTAATGCCTCACTCACGATACAAAGACCATAGGTTCGAACCTATGGTCGAACATTCTCGTGAGAATGTTTCTAATTGTGATTCGACTGGTTCTGTAACATGGCTGATGCAACTGCAAATTGGCATGATACTCAAGAAGTTGTACAGAACATGAGAAATCTTTAGTCATAAAGTGTGCTGAATCACGTTTCACTTTTGTTGCTTCATGCCATAAAGAATGACATGACATAACAGTTGCATGCAAAAAATCCGTCAAAATGGTGTGTTAGCATTGCATATTTTTTCCTTTTATAAACATATTTTCCATTCGTTCCTGTTGAGAAGAAGCAAAGAAAAACAACACTTGAAAATATTGAAAACATTTACGATTTGACACAACAGATTTTGGTGGATTACACAAAAAACAATTTTCACACATTTTTTATAACTTATGAAAAACATTGTGAAAATATGTAATACCTGCTAGTCATAGTTACTCCTAAATAATTCCCGGCAATAGAGAAGTGCTGTCTCTCTCAATCGCTTCCATTCAACGGACATGTCGCAGCTGCTATGCAACGTCCTTCTCTATTGCACTAAATATATCACTTATCATTCTCTCTCGCGCAACAGTATATCATCGCGTTTGTAATTGAATTATCTTTATTTTTCTATATATTTCAATTGTTTATTACCTGTGTATACCTGCTTGCCTGGAAACCATAAGTAGGTAATAACTCTTAGGCATATTCCTTATGTTTTAAACTGTTAATTTGAATAACATTTGTTTGATAAAGAAGTAGGAGAAACATGATAAAAAAATTAATAATTCAGCCATAAACAATTGAACATAGTTTGGTAGGCAATATATTCAGGATATATATTCGTTAAGGTAAATAAGAAATTGAATTAAAGGTCCACCCTGAAATTCTATACTATTTGAAAAAATATGTAAATAACGAACTCTTCCTTTATCTATAAAGTCACTCCTATATCGAATTTTACTTCATTTATTTTTATCCTTGTTTACTTTGGGTGAAGGTTTATTTGTATTTTCGTTGGTATTTCACTATCAATACTTGTTAAATTTACATTCTATGTCTATATAGTACGGCGATTTGCTCGTTTTACCTGGAAAGTTTTCATGGACTTTTGAAAACGGGTAATTTTATGAATTTCGGTGTGTTCTTTCCGAAATTCAACGTTATCACCACGTATTTGGCACCACATTAAAAAAAGCACCTAAAAAAAGTATTTTGACAATATCTTCTCTCAAGAGAAACATTTATATAGGAAATTTTCTACAATTTATACAACAATTTTGTTTTTTGTAAAATAAATAGTTTTACCAACGAGCGCCCAAAACGCTTCAAAATGCATTTTAGTCGAAAAACTCATTTCCACATTACCTTGGGTAGAATAGAAACGCGTGGTATTTTCCTTCGCTTCGCCATTTTTGATGGACCACTTATTGCAAGGTCTTCAGTACCGATCAAAATGTCACAGAATAACATTTTTTCTACACCACCCGCGATGGGAATATCAGTTGTGTCGCAATCATGTGGAAGTCGTATAGCTATCGCTGCCAATTATATAACAAATACCAGCACCAACGTCCCTCTGCAGAGAGTGCAAGATATTTTAGGAATTTGCCTTGCACCAAGTTCTTGAGTGAAAAGCAAAATCTGCATTAAGTCAGGAAAAAATATTCTCCTGAGGAGAGGTCCTGCAAATAACCTGAGTCTACAGAGGAGGTGGACGTCGACTAAAATACCTCAACTGTCATCCCTGTAATGAGGATAGAGATAAGGAGTTTTTCATTTCTTCACCTTTTGAGCTGAGGAGGTGGATATTGATCAAACGACTCCAGCGACCTAGACTATAGACCCACTCGTTTTATACCTTTAGAGACATGTAATAGTTTTTTTGAAGGTGGTTGACAATGTTTCATGGTGCATTTCATTAGTTCGGAGTTCCATTCCAATCCCTGAAAGAATCTGTAAAAAGTTGAAAAGGTTAGTTGAAAAATAACAATTATATTAGACAAAAAAAAATTACAATGAAATAAAATACAAGCAACAACCAAAAAAATTAAAGCAAATTGAACTATTAACACGAGATGAAAATTAAAAGATTCCAAACCAAGTTACTCCGATTGTTAATATCCACAATCGTTTTCAGGTGTATCCACAATCGTCTTGGCGAAAGTTGGTCGTGTTCCGCTTGATTATAGGTTTCCATATGTTGCGTATCTCTACGCTAGTTTGGCTAAAGGTGTTGTTGGACAACATACCGGGTGTCAACGAATCTATTAGACAAGTCATAACTTCTAGACTATTAGGTGTATCAAAACGAGATTTGGTATAGTTGAATAGTATGTGGAGAGGAATGTTTTCACATATTTTTCACTTTTCGGTCACTTCCGGTTTCAGCGGAAATGGCTCCGGTTCTGAATTTTTAAATGGAACACC
>WOGP01007155.1:0-11944 GCA_015342065.1 Leptinotarsa undecemlineata
CTGTAATTTTTAATGTCCATTTTGTTTCCAGATTTGTATATAGGCGTCGTAATTGAAGTTTTCCATACACCAGGATAAATATTTGATTTGATGATTAAATTAAATATGTGTAGGAGAGGGGTTCTCAACCAATCACCACATCCTTTCAATATATAAGGAGGGATCCCATCAGTACCCGTTGCCTTCTTGGGTTTTAATCTTTTTAATGCCTCATCAAAATCGCTATTAGTTATCGAATGTACTGTAAAATATTCGTTACAAATCCTAACATCATTCAAAATATCATAATTATATGTAGCACTATCAGTACAAAAAACGGAGTGAAAAAAGTTTGCAAATACATCTGCTGTTTTTTCCTCTGGTACGACCTCATCATTATATACGTAACTACCTAAATTTGTTCTGTTTCTTTTTTTACTATTTACATAATTCCAAAATTTATTAACATCAGTTTTTATGCCTTGCTCGATATTTTTGTAGTACAACTTCTCTTCATGTCTAATCATAAATTTCAATTTTTTTCTCAATTCTTTGAACTTATTATTATAATAATCTGAAATAGATTTGAGACTTCTATATCTATTTTTTCACGCAACAGATCCTTGATTTCTTTCGAAAACCAAATTGGATATTTTTCATTTGTTTTATTTGCTAAATATTTTGGAACGCATTCCGCTATGATGGTATTCCAAATATTGTAGAACACCTCTAAAGCTATATTCACATCGCTTTCCGCTAATACTTCACCCCAATCTATATTACTAATAATTTCGATCATTCTATCAAAGTTAGCTTTTCTATAGTTATACTTATCTACTTTGTCGGTATTCACAATATATTCCAAGCTTTTAGGAATCAATATATTTACCTGTATCGCAGGGTGGTAAGCGTCTTCCTTAACGAACGGTAAATCATCTCTAGTTACTTCACAGATATTTGAATTATTATCCGCAGAGAGAACCAAATCGAGCGTACGATTTTGGTAATTTTTTATATCATTAAATTGTTTGATTAAAATGTTTGATATGCCCGACCATATCACGAATGGACAAGTTACAATGTTTCGACTCGGTCGATATTTCTTTTATATCTGATAAATTGAATAACTTTGATGTCCACGGCCCAATCAATGAGTGAATCGTGTCCTTTCCCGAATGACTACCCGAAGAGGTCAACACAATCTTAATAGGGTTCAAGGACTGGTGACTCAAAAATAAACTCATGATTAATGATGATAAGACGGAATATATAGAATGTTTAGCAAACATAGAACACCTTTGCATTTACCGCTCTCATTTGAAATTGTGTCAATTGAGCCATCCATTGTAGTGGAGTTTTTAGGGACACAATTCGACTGCAACCTATCGTGGAACTCGCATGTCGATGTAGTTTGTGGCAAGTTGAACAAATGTTTTTATGTGGTCACTACATTCCAAAACATGCTGTAAAGAATGTCTGCTTGAAGTTTACTATGCACTGTGGTACTCCACTATTTCATATAGTATCGTTGTGTGGGGTCAAGCGTCCGAACTACAAAGAGTGTTTGTGTTGCAGAAACATGTTTTCTGCTTATCTTATAAAACATCATGTAGAGACAGCCTCAAAAGAAAAAAATGTTCACGGTGCCCTCTATTTATATATCAAAACTGTTCTCTCGCATTTTCAAGAATCTAAACAGCCGTAGAAGACATTGCGATATTCACATGTATGATACCATGAACAAAAGAAATATTTCACCGAAAAAAATTTGTCACTTCATGCAAAAAAAAGCTTTAGTAGATACTGGAATATGTCTATTCAACATTCTGCCCCTAGAATTAAGAGAGAACAGATGTCCAGATATATTCAAACGCAAATTTAAAAAAGTACTGGACGAAGGATGCTTTTACTCCTTTCGTGAATTTAAACTTTTTTATGGTTAGCCATTTCCAGGACTGACCTTCTCATGCTTCTTCATATATTGCTTCATTTCTGTGATGGTTTTTGATTTTTTACAGGCGGTGATGTATACATTACTGAAATACCCGATTCCAATTCAGTTTTTGGCTCGATGTTTCAACCATTATTTATGTTTGTCATTTTAATTGTACATAACCATTAGACACGATTTAATTTGTGAACCTGTACTAATCCGATCTCTTTATTGTTAATGGGATATGGATACAATGAAATTTGAATTTGAATATTCTCTTAATGCTACGTTTTAGTTGGCAAGTAGAATGAGTCTGTCGGAAGAGAGAGTCACGTGAAAGTAATTTTCATGGAAGAATTATTCTCTTCATAAACAAGGATTTCTTAATTTTTGGTTATCAAATATAAGGTGTTGCTGTGAATGAATATCACTTCGAGATCATATAGTATATTCAGGGCATACTTTATTGTGATAATTTCACAAAACGGTTCACAAAACTACAGTACGTGTTTCAGTATTCTTCATCAGGCGTAAATGAATACGCCTAGTGAAGTTATTGTATAGTGTTTGAAGACACCTGATGAAGTTATTATATTGTAAAATACGTGATGTGGTTTTGTGAAATGTTCAGTGAAAATTTAACAATAAAGTGTTATCTGTATATGTTACTGAGTTGTAAACTCACATTCATAGACAACAACACTTTATATTCAATAATAAAATTATTGTGGCATCCTTGTTTATGAAGAGGATATTTTCCCCATGAAAATAACTTTCACATAAGTCTCTTATCCGACATATTTTCACTTCTTTCTAACTAGAATGTAGCTCCGAGAGAATATTGAAATTCATTCAGAATACAAACTTATTCACATATTGTCGCAAACAGGAATTTAATAACTTTTCTCCATCGACATAACGGTTCAAAGAGAAGAACGAAATGAAGTTATTTGAGGATTCGATATAGAATACAAATGTAACAACACAGTATACTTAAAGTGCCTCTATTCGACAAGAGCGGCTCTGAAGGGGTTGATTGCCTCTCATCCCCAGACATGACTTCATTTACTTTACTGGTTTTTCGTACTAGAACGTATAATTGACCTTCTGTCGTTATGTCACAAATAAAATTATTTTCAATTTAACAATATTCATTCCTCCTCAAAAATGTTTAATTATGGAAATTCCATTAAGCCCCTTGAGCAGAAATTTTCGTAGATAATCTAGAAAAATCGATCTTTAAACATCCTTTGATCAAGAATTTCTTGTATTGGCAAAGATATGTGGACGACAATTTGGTATGTACTAAGAGGCAATTAGATACTTTTCATAGGGATATTAACAAAATTCATGACAACATTTAATTCACTATTGAAATAGAAGCAGACAACTGAATCAATTCCTTGGACTTATCAATTAGTAGAAGGAACAACAAACATGATTTTTCAATTTATCACAAACCGTCCTATTCGGATATTATTATACATTACGAATCTACCCATCCTCATCAACACAAAGTAGCAGCTTATGATAGCATGATTCACAGATTAGTCAATATTCCTCTTTCAATAGATAATTTCAATAAAGAACTTAATATCATCACGCAAATTACAGTTAACAATAGGTTTAAAGCTGAATTACTAAACAAAATACTTGCCGAGAAAGTCTACGCCATAGCGATTGGAGATGTTTTTTCTATTGATAAGGTAGATAATCAATATTAGAGAGCTTTAACGTATTTTGGACAACCAACGGAAAAAGTAGTTACATTTTTGAGGAAACGAGATATTGAAATTGCATATAGAACAAGTAATTCGTTGAGAAACTTAGTTAAAAATAATAAAGACAAAACATAAAAATTCGAGAAATCAGGAGTATATAAATTAAAATATGGAACGTGCCTTAAGGTATATATTGGTCGAACGAACAGAACATTCAGGAAACGTATCCTGGAGCATCATACAAGCTATGTAAATGAGAAAACAAATTCAACATATTCAAATCATCCTATAGATAAAAATCATATCTTTAACGAAGAGTTCTAAATTTTGCACATAGAAAAAAGGTTTGAAACTGAATCATTTGGGAGCCATAGAAATTAATAGACTCAAAAATTCAAACACTCTAATGAATGACCATCTAGATTTGAATAGATCACCATTATTGAACTTGTTTTTCTAAAAACCGAGAAAAAATTATTATTGATGTAGATGTGAGGTAATATGCTTCAGGTGATCATAATTGATAAGGGAACCTTAGGTAGAGGTACAGGTGATTTTTTGGAGGTATTCTCAATTATGGTCACCTGTAGTATGGAAATATTTATGTAAGAACAAGTTGAAGTATTCAAATCACTTGAGAAAGCTACTGTGCTAGCGAAACATGTGATATATTTTTCAAATAAAGTTTGTGAAGATCAAATTGTGAGGTGTAGTTTAAAAAACAAAAAAATGGATTTTCATTTCAAATGAAATTAATGAATACGTTCAAATATAGGATAAAACAATCTATTTAAAATCTATAGAACAATCTGAAATATATCCTGGATGGGCAAAATTTTATGTCCCGGTCTATATCTTTATCATTCGAAAAATTATAGATTTATGCGCAAAATTAATTCGAATGAGAATGAAATTCCTTCAATTCTTCACTTTATAAACCCTCTTTTCAAAACTCACTTCTTTGGAAATACCTCTAAATTGGTCACATCATTTATGTCTCAGATTGAGAATATATTTGAAATTCTGAGTCCATTGACATACCAAACCGTATTTATATATACCGGAGGAGTTCAAAGAATTCAAAAAATAGTGAATAATGACTGATTCGTAATCAACTCGTCCATCACATAATATACGTAACATTCTCTTAATCCGACTCGTTATTAAAAAAAAAATTAAAAATAACTGCAACAAATTATAGAAAATTATAGAAATGTTTGAGATGTCCACTTCCTGCAGAAACAGAAGCTGCGGAACGGCCTTGCAACTCCATTTTTGTGACAGCTGTTTTCATTTCGGGGATTGTTTCATTACAATTCTAAGTGATTTCAATACGTGAATCATCTAATGATAAAGACTGTATTGCGTGAGAGATATCCCAAAAAAAAACTCGAATGGAGATAAATCTGGAAATAGTCCTGGCCACTTGAGTGTGCCGTCACTTCCAATTCAATGATGTTCAATTGTCGCAATTCGAAAAATATTCCTTTCCGTTCGTTCAGAGAAATATCTTCAAATTATATGGGTAAGTAATTTATCAATTGATTAAGATATGTTACACAGTTTGAATTATCATAAAAAAATCAAGACCCACAATCTTCCACTTGTATAATCCACAAGATGAATTTATGCCCCATCTAGTTTGGACATTTGTCTATCAAATATGTACTAGATATTAATATTATAATTATCACCGTAGTGAGCGCTGGTCAGGCCCTATCCCCCGAAGCCTCGATTGATTCGGGAGGGCGCGCCAGCATTATCAACCAATGACCACATTCCACACCGTGAGGTGAGTGATCACTGAGTCCGAGAATCATGTGCCCTGAGCAAGCGCAGTGAGCCAAGAATGACAGTCTTCCGCATCTGTGCGGCTAAGATATCTGCCTTAGTGCGGCAAGCCGGTATGATTTTAAGATTTGAGAGTAGGGAGGACATCATTCCACCAAGGACTCGAATAATCAGAAGAACCATCTTGACAGAGTGATCTGGATAGAGTCTGCGGAGTTCGAAGAGAAAATATCGATATTTTATCCGTTTTTCTTTCTCTTTTCAGACGAAATTCGTCT
This sequence comes from Leptinotarsa undecemlineata, assembly GCA_015342065.1. Lineage (NCBI taxonomy): Eukaryota > Metazoa > Arthropoda > Insecta > Coleoptera > Chrysomelidae > Leptinotarsa > Leptinotarsa undecemlineata. The sequence goes on from WOGP01007155.1 coordinate 5,703, forward strand.
CGCCAGTTGCTGAAAACCTATTAGCCTATTAGCTAGTATGAGCGTCATGGTGACGGACCATGCAGAGAAGGGGATCCCAAGCCCTGACGACCTTCAGGCTACTTTATTATTATTATTACTATTATTGAAACCGGTACGGATTTTGTATAGACTAGTAATGAGAATTGTGCCAGTTCACAACCCCATCGTTGTGAAACGGGGATGTATTACTCCATCTAGGAAAAGTGGGTCAACAATTGCATTTATGCAATGAACAGTAAACTTCGCATACAATCGCCTTCTCGTAGTTCCTGGTGCAAATGAATTTTAAAAGGGTGAAAGTTATTGTTCTTCAATATTCGTCGAACACTAATTCTGCTTATATATGTCAATTTCCGCAACAGTGGCTCTTGTGGAGCGGTTGGTAATGCAATAGTCTAAAACTAGGGAGGGCCTTTCATGAAGGTAAGTAACTGATCAAAACATCCTGCTGGTGTGAAACTGACCGCCGTGATTATTTTTCTGTCTAGAAACATCTACAATGTCAAAAAAAATTGTTGAAAATCTATTCTTCCATTAACCAGCTGTTACACCCCTACTAACAACTCTCAAAAGTCGAAATTTGTGCGAGCTAAGAAGTAACGAAGCATCATGTTTTAACATGTGCTTTTTGAAAGAATAGTAAGCGAAAAGAAAAAAGTCATAAAAACTTTAGAACTAAACTGAAATTTATTCAGAAAAAACCTGATGAAACTTACATTGATCAAGCAGACTTGTACTCCGCCCATTTTTGGATTAACTTTCTCAAAGCCCTCTCAACTATAAATTTCATTTGGGAAACAATTGCTCTCGTTTGGCTCAATGTGATAGGGATGATTCTTTAATGGTTTCAATATGGAGATCAAATGTAAAGTTTACCACACGAGACCAAAATCTTTCATGTTTTGCTTCAATCGGTGGGTTAACAGTGATAGTCTCAATTTATTCTTCAGGTGGATGGAAGTTGTCGATTCAAACATGGATCAATTATTTATTTCTATTTAAGCTCGTATTCATACATCGAATGTAGGGTATGGAATACCAGTGAATTTACTGGATACCCTGTGAGTATGGAAAATCCTGTATCGGTGAAACTAAAAGAGCATCGATTGTTTGCATTGCTGAACACAAGAACACACACACAGCGAGGGGAAAACCAGAAAATCAGGAAAAGAAGAGCATGTTTGGACCCATCAATATAACATCGAGTGGTTCCAAGCTGAAATCATGCACAAAGAGGAACATAGGTTTTGGAGGAAATTCATAGAAGCCGCATACGTATTGTTCAACAATAATGTATAGAGGCAGGATAGCGTAGAGATACATAACATATGGCAACCCATAATCGAGTGAAAAATGGCCAACTCCCGCCAAACGGTCATCTCCCACTGAACCAGAGGAACGAAAAAAGGAAATCAGAGATAAGTGAAAGTACTTCAATGACCTAAAAATAGTCAGCTCTTGGAGGAATTAGTTCAGTCATCACCCGAAGAATATTATGTATACTAACAATCGAAACGTCATGAAATAATTTACCTTGCCTCAACTTTTTTGTTTACATTTTTACTTAAATTTCATTTCACCATTATTTTGTTTCAGGATTTTTTGGCTCAATATAATTGTTATTTTCAGCTATTTATTTTTATCCTTCTTCTTCAATTTTTAACTCTTCCTTTTGATTCATGTAAGCGATCAACATTTTTTATGGTTGATAATTATGAAATGTTTTGCTGTGATGAATATTATTATAGAAGTTATACCCATCACTATGGTAGCAAAACATTTCTTGACTTGTTACTATGTGACCGCTTGACCCCAAATTATGATTTTAACCATCTTACAAAATACAAGACTTACGGCAAACGTATGATGTGCTGCTTGACACTTCACTAGGTTCAAGTCAACTCAAATCTACGATTTTTTCAGGTACACAGTGCTTGACTCGCTGCTTGAAGATCCACTATTTTTCCCTATTTTGTAACTCCGGAAATATACAAATTAATCTTTTGAAATGTTTTCAAGAGGTTAGCCTTCCCCACTTACCCTTCATATGAGATACAAGATTTACGGCAATGTATGAAGTGCTGCTTGACTCTTCAGTATCTACGAGTCAACTTGAATCTATGATTCATTCAGGTACACCCAGCTTGAATCGCTGAATCCAGAAAAGTTGTTGATTTTTCTTTCTGCTAAAGATACTTTCACGGAAAGTGATTTGGCACATTTGATTCCACCAAGAGCGATACATATCAGAAATACGCGACGGACCGTGGCTGCTAATCGTTTCAAGGTTCAACTCAGTACACTTCGAACTTCACTGTTTAAGAACTCTTTCATTTAGAGAATGACATTTATATGGAATAAACTTCCAGAGAAGGTGAGAAAAAGTCATCCACTCTCTTTCTTTTTCACTTTTTCAAGAAATAAATAGTATGAATGTACCCTTTCAGCTGAAGTTATAATAGTTTTTGGGCTTTTGCTACCAACTCTGCATTGCAAGAGTGTTTGTCTCCGAATTATATTGAGACTCGCAGGGTTGGAACATGGCCCACTGACAATTACTAGCTTGTAGCTTTTTATTTGTATTTCGCTTCAGGTTTCCATACCATTGTTGAGAACACTGGAATAAGACAATCTCTTCCTTGTGTAAGAGCAGGATTGAAGTAATTGTATGTGAAACACAAACAGAATCTCGTTTATCGTAAATTGCAGATCTGCTCCAAGGCGGGTAAATAATTTAACAAAGAAGATAATTACTCCATAGGTTGAAACTGAACGTTGATTCGTCGTTTCAAAACGCCTCGTTCTGCTGTAATTATTCCTTATTATTATATTCGAAGAGAGTCTAGGTGCCACTTAATTAATATCCGTGTCTGGAAAATAATTGAAATTTCGCTGTAAACGAATGACAAGTGTTTTCTAAAGATTTCCTTTCGTGTTTCCGGAAAACGATGTAACAAAGCGTTTCAGAGAAGACGTATGAGTAGACGACTTTGAAACGACAATAAAGGAAATGGTCATCGGATATTATATGAGACGATTTCTCTGGAAATAAATCGAGCATTCATGACCCGAAAATTGTCCAGGAGCGCAGCTCAAGTATGAACTTTCAGACATATTATTGGTATATTTTAGGAGAAGAAATTTAGTTTGTGTGTTCCAGTGGAATTCGGCAATATTTTTTAGTGGAATGGAATGGTGACTCCATATACAAATCAAATTTTGTATTCATCTTCTTCCGTTGATTTTGATGTTCAACAATAATTTTTTTACTCGCAATGTATGTATATGAAAGTATTTCTACCGAAGATGGCTCTGTGATCAAACTTCCATCAGTTGACCAGAATAACTAAATATTAAACATAAGGTATGTTTATTGTTTCAAGGTTTTTTGTGTTCATATTCATTGAATTTATGAGAGTAATATTCTTTTAGTTCGTTCTTTATACAGTGTGGTCATTTTAGTGTGCAACATATGAAAAATTTTTTAATTAACTGCACATCCAAAATACAAATATTGCTGAAAGTTGGTGCCCAGAAGGCAGAATTAGTTTAAATATGTGGATATAACTATAAACCAGTGAGTGAAGCAGCAGATATATGCCATGAACGTCATCCAGACAAACAAGAGCACGATTTCACTGTAAGCAGAATTTTTAATAATTTCAAACAGACTGGGATTTTATACTATGAATATAAAAATGAACGTAACGAAACAAGGTTTTGTCGAGAAGATTCTCAAATAAAATAAAAATCATGCCTATGAGCCGATGTTTATTTGCACGTTTCAAGAACAAGACTATGACTCACGGTCAAAAGGTTCACAAGTATCGACCATATATTATTTCTCAAGAGCTCTATTCGACCCTCCACCACAACCCCCCAGGAATCATTGTGGTCACACCTATTCACATTCGGCCCAATAAACCCAGCTTGTTAACGAAGCCGATTAGTTTGTATTGTAAGTGGTATTTCAGGTCAGATGGTAAGAGTACGGCTCTGCCGAACACTAAAGACCTGATTCACCTGATTTGTGCCTGAGGCACAAAGTATATACTCTGGTAATGAGGTAGTCAAATAGTCAAGTTGCAAGATTCCCACCATGATACCCACGACAACCTTCCAATATGAGAGTTTTTACATGAGGACGATGCCTTAGATTCAGCCGTGCAGGGCTTTTTAGCCTCTGGTTTTCGTCAATCATCACTTGAGTGCAATCGTTTGCTAACCTGCTCATGGAGGGTTCATTTGGGCAAGGCGGTTTGATAAGGTAGCCCGCTCTTGAGGAGACGACTCAATCGTTTCCTGGCTACACCACCAAACCTTTTTTTTTAAGGTTCAGTTGTTGGATCAGAGGTTGGGGAGTTGAGAAGCTCTCGCTCCTGAACTAAATTTACAAGGAGGTCAGTTGGAGTTGTGAACTCGACATCCATCTCCTCTGTAGACTCGCTCCTGAATTGAATTTACAAGGAGGTCAGTTGGAGTCGTAAACTTGACATTAGTCGAATTTTAAATTTAACCTGTCCATAAAAAATTCACGAGTAGCCAGGGACAGAAGGTCAATCACGGCAGAGCTCCGCATTACCGTGACAAGGAGATGCTACGACGAGACGGCGCCCGGTATCTCGAAGGTTACGTAGAAACAGCTAATATGCCTAGTGTCATTCATCCTCTCCGCACAGATACATACACCTTAGGCCATCGTTGTGATGCCATTCAGTTAGGAAATAAAAGAACCACAGGTGATTCTGTCATTTCCGTATCCAGCGGGGCTACGTGAAAGCAGGCATCCGATGGCCGGTTTGCTCAACCCCCTCATCCCAAGTCAATGCACTCGCCAAAAACAGCATGCACAGTGGTTCAGGATGTGAAAGATGAACAAGGACCATGCAATATAGAGTACTGTATTATAATATATATAAAATAGTTAGAAGTATATAAAAATTAATTGTGGATATAAATATAATATTAAATTACGTTACTTTGATACGTATATTTGCAAATGCGAATGTGCAATGGTATAAAAAATATATAACACGTTTTTTTGTAAGAATGTTATGAACGATGTCCCTATCAATATTGAGTACATACATTTGGAAGATGTTTTTGAGTAGGTTAATATTATTGTTCACATTGGAGACATTTTTCTTTTATACGGTTTGTTGTTGGTTTTTTTTCATTCGGTATTCCTAATATGGTACTTTTATGATCTGTTATGCTTCAGAGATGTATCGATGCATGTTTTTGATTCACCTTGTATCCTTGTATTTTTGTTAATTATAGAAAAGAAGTTATAGTCGCCCATGTTATTTATGTAATTAGAAACTATTTCTGTTCGTTTGTTTATATCTAAATTCACATTACCCATAATAATGTGATTTACCGAATTATAATAATTTTTTGTATTCTTGAATTTGTGTAACAAAATCTTCTGGATTTGTTGAAAGAGACTTATATAATGCCGTTATCAAGGTAAAATTATTTTTATATTGAATTCGGTTGATATTGTTTGATATTTATGATTTTTTAAATGCCCTTTATTTCATTTTTCACATATATGATGACTCCATCGTTTTTATTATAGTCTCCTCCATTATACAGCAGTTGAGAGCCCTCTAGATTATATATTTCTCTACATTCATAAATATCAAATGTTTCTGTCAAAATAATCAAAAAGTCCGTAGTGAGCTGACCTAAGAATATTTTCAGTTCATCAAATTTTTTTTAATACATAATAGTTTGAGGATTTCATTCGAGACTTTTCCAGTCATAATGTCGTTCAGATCCTTCATGTCATTTAATTCAAGGGTATTTATCGATTCATAGTTACAGTGTCTCAAAAGTTTTTCCATGCTAGGAGCTATTATGTGGTTTTTTGTGGAAAATTATTCAATTTACTCATTAATAGATGTCATTCTATAAGATATTCTCAATAAACCAATTTATACATTAAAATAATACATTGAAATTGGAAATTGATGAGAATTTTAATAATTTCATTTACTGAAAATAGAAATGAAAATTTCTATGTTGTTGCCAATTTAAAAATCGGAGAGTAAATTAAATCGATTTGATAATTTAACAGGTAGCAATCGCAATGTTTATGCTTGTAAATTTCTAAAGATTATAAATAATTGAGTTTGCAACCCTTCCTTGCATAGTGCAGAATTTCCGTATCGTTCAGATTCGGAAACTTGTGGTTGCATGCCAAGGAATGGTTTGAA
>WOGP01007156.1:0-11942 GCA_015342065.1 Leptinotarsa undecemlineata
TGGAAGTGGTATGTAATATTATATTAAAATATTAATATTGTAAATTTAATAATCAATATACAATACAATACAATACAATCTCAAATTGAATATTCTACGAGTATTTCATTGATATTTTGTGGTGTAGAAAACTATTCAAACTCTGCACTGTTACCAATGAAATTGACATTTTATAACATTCAATTTGTTGGCATCAATATGTTAGATGAATATACATATAATGAAATTTATTCATTTCATTATATGTATATTGATTAATGCTGCAAAATGAACTTATTATGATTTCATATGAGGTTCGTTTGAAGGTGGTTGACAATGTTTGGTGGTGTATTTCATCAATTCGGACTTCCATTTCCTAATATAATATTAATTGATTTGGAATCTCTGAAAAAAATTAAAAAGATTTACAGAAATTACAATTTTATTTAAACAAAAACTGAAGTTACGAAGAAATAACATACAAACAACAACCAAAAAAAAATTGAAATATTAGTAAAAGGTAAAAATTAAAAAAATTATTAAAAAATATTATTAACAAAAAATTAAAATTAAAAATTGAAAGATTCTAAACTAAGTTACGTCAACGCGGACTGCGATGTGCATTTACCGGATACCCTGCGAGTGCGGAGAATCATACATCAGTTAAACTAAGAGGCCATTAAGTACAAAAAACACACACAGCGAGGAGAAACCAGCAAATCTGAAATAGCAGAGCATGTTTGGACCCATCAACATAACATCAAGTGGGCACAAAGAGGAACAGTGGTTTAGGAGAAAATTCAAAGAAGCCGCGTATATGCTGTCCAACAACGCATTCAATAAAGCTAGCGTAAAGATACGTAACATATGGAAACCTCTAATCAAGTGAAAACGACCAACTCCCGCCAAACGGTCATCTCCCGCTAAAACCTATGAAGCGGAGAGAGGAAAGATGGGATAGTTGAAAGCACTTGAATTACCTATAAATAGTCAGATTTTGGAGAAATAAGTCCAGTTATCACCCAAAGACTATTATGGATACCATCAATCGAAACGTCGTGACGTAACTGTCACAACTTGGTTTGGAATCTTTTTATTTTTTGTTAATAATATTTTTCAATTGATTTTTTATTTTCAGCTTTTATTAATATTTCAATTATTTACTTTTTTGGTTGTTGCTTGTATGTTATTTCTTTGTAACTTCAGTTTTTGTTTAATAAAATTGTTATTTTCGGTTGATATTTTTTATTTTTTTCAGGAATTTCAATTTATATTATATCAGACAATGGAAGTCCGAACTGATGAAATTCATATGAGGTAGACTAACCATTCTCGAGTTACTGATTTTTTTATGACAATGCTAGGTACAATTGGAAACTCAATAACATCGACATGTATAGAAAATATCCTTCGAATTCTGACCAAGCATAAACATATTTTTGGCTATTGATTTCGATAAAAATCGTTTCCGAATATCATAGAGAATGTTTAAAATCATTGCCACTTCTTTATAATTTGGGATAAAGACAACTTTGTTATTTCAAATAGAACACCCTATATTTCATTTTGAATTCCTTATACCTAACTTAAACAGTATTTCAGATATTGGCTTTTTCATGATAGAATTCAAACGACATTTATTTAACTTGTTAAAATAATTCTTATTGACTGTAATTGTGTTTTACGTTATTCAAAACATTCACTGAATTATTTCCGTTGCAAATGAAAACATCCCATTCAAGGGCGGATAGATATGATTTTAGCGATTGGTGAGTGGTTAGAGAGAAGATATATGACCATACTTTTTTATAGAAACTTGAATGGTCGAAAATGTTTACAATTTTTATGAGATGATCTGCTTGACGTTCTGGAGAATTTATCGTATTTGAGACTACTCATTAACAAATATCAGTAAATCTTTTTTTTTATTATTGTGTTTATATGTATTTTAATGGTACCATTATTATCATTGTTGTATATTAGAATGTATCGTATTTGAATGAAGCATATCACAGTTTTTACTTGATAGTTTCAAGGCTTTCAAACGTATTTGTAATTAATTGAATTTCGATATCGACGTTGGCCAGATTTTTTTATCCGTGGCTCTCCAGTTCATCAATAACGTTAATGTTGCCCATCTGTGAGACATTTGCTGGAAGCTACAGAAAGTACTAACGACATGAAAACTAAACATATTAAAGCTCCTTATATCCCGTACGCTGATTTGATAACAAAAGTAATACCTTCCAAATAATGTTGAGGGAAAAACTAATCAGTGTGAAACGTGGTCCGGATATGGACGTGAAAATGATACCTAAACCATATATGTTATATGTGTTAATTCATTGGGAAAAAATATCCAGTAGGTATAATGATACCTTCTATGGCAACGACTAAAAAATCAATCTTGGAATATCAAAGAAAAGCGTAGTTCTATAATTCATCCTCTTTTCTTACAACTTCCACTTCCACTGGGACGAATCTCTTTCGGACGTCGATGACGAAACTTGGATTTGCAACTGATCTCCATCAGGAACCTCAATTATCCTTTAAAATCTTTGATTGAATCTTTTTTCAATCCTATTGAAGGCAACTTATTGAGGAAAGATGTCGTTTCTTTTTACTCACGCTCTTCCTCAAAAAACAGCTCGAGTCACAATGCATTCCTAATTCAGCATTGGACCACTGATGGGAGTTTCGACGTGTCAAAACAGTGCTGTATCTTTCTTTTTGCTTTGTTATTGAGGTCTCTGGCTCTGGCTCAACAACAAGAAACCTTAGTTTGAATTGTTTGTAATTTCGAGTTGAGGGATTATCAATTGATTAAGAAGTACTGAATATTTATAATTACCATTACAAAACCTGCTCTTGCACAAGCCATAAAAGAGATATACCATTCTATCATATTTGGTGCCCACAACCCCACCATGTCTCCTTGTCGGAAACCCATTTTCAACATGCCTGCTGCTAACCGGTCTGCTTGATAGAGAACTTCGCCAAATTCCATTTTTTCTTCTTGGTGACAGGAAATGATAGCTGTTTTTTTCCCATGTACGACGCAGATTTCTTCTAGAAGTTTACCTATGGTCAGAGGTCTTAATGGTTCGTTTCCCACTTTGTTTATATAACTGATTTTTCCATACTTTCTGCACCTGAAAAGTATACGTTCGTAGATAATATTTTTGATGTGAAATTAGTGAAAACGAGACAGTCACTTGTCTAGTCATATGTAGCTATTCAAATGTTTTCTCTTCTTTGTTGATTGGTAATAAAAAGTAATTACTAGTAAAACTGAAAAATGTATACCGTCAATTGGGATGACTTTGTCCTCTGGGGTAGCTTTGCCAAGTTTTGAAAAAACAGTTTCGCGACTCCAAAGTAAAAAGCTGAAAGGTCGTTTGAGGCGCTGCAGTCAATGAAATATACCTCCTCAATGACAACGAGATATTCTATAGTTTGTAGGTCGTTCCCGACAAGTGATATCACCAATTAACTGTTTTATTTGTAACGTATGTTATCCATGAAGATTTGAGCTCTTCAAAATTACATATACATAGCTTCTACGAAAACAAGGTGGCTTATTATTTGTAAATGTAATGAAGAATTTAATCCATTTGCAATTTTGTTCCCGCATCCAACCTGTTGATTGCTATTCCAGTGGGCAATGTCACCCCTTGTCTTACACGAAAATTGTGGTCACTTTGCCCACCTTTTATTCAAAGTGTTACATTGTGATTTTGTTTTTTTTTTAAATTTCTCATTACATAGAGAAATCATTGACTTATTCGACTTATTCAAAAGCATTCGATTTATTTTGTGATTTTAAAAACTTTTTTGTCGTTCTTAACACTTCTGTCGACAGTCCTGGCAACTGTACTAGTTATTTTCGTTTTTGTAGCAATTTTTGTCTTTACGGTGGCTCTTGTAACACCCTGAGAAGGTGGCTCTACCCATCTTTTATTTAAAGCTTGGTTATATAAAGAAACCATCTGTTGGGCACATCTACAAGCCACCTTCCGAAGGTACAAATTTTATCTAAGATATCAAAAAATTGATTATGTGAATGAAAAGAGAAATGAAAATTTCTATGTTTTTTACCACTTTTAATTGTAACTAACGTTACTGCAGTTTCGTCCTATTTTCAAACTTAGACTATAAACTCAGTTTTTTGTATAAGTCCTATATGGACTCAACTGCAGTAACTTTAGTTACAATAAAAAGTGGTAAAAAACATAGAAATTTTCATTTCTCTTTTCATTATGATCTCCTACCTCGTAGTAACGGCTACATCTATCAATTTATTGACGGATTATGTGAAAATTATCAAATTAAATTTTAAAATTGTGTAATGTTACCCCAATTGATTGGTATGTAAACAGGTTTTTACTTTATTGTTCTATATCATTTAACTATAAAAAAACAGTTGAAGTTCATATTGTTGCTATTAATTGGTTATTTATTCACCTTGCATGCATGAAGGGAACCTTCATTTATTATCCTCCTTCAACGACTGAAAAATTGCTTCATGATATTAGTTGATTAATCTGAAGAAAAGTCAACTATAATGTTTCGCCTAGGTGTTAGGGTAATTGACCTCTAGAAAAGTTTTCAAAAATTCCTCACTACCTCAGCTAACCCCACGAACACACGACATTGATGAAGATATATTGTGAAACAGACAAAAAATTAGTATTCAGCCATTCCAGCTAGTCGAGCCTTTATTCCTCAACTATATTTGAGCCTTTATTCCTCAACTATATTTGATGGCACGTTTACTAACGTCTAGTCTGGGCGACTAGGGGCCACAGGTGTACCAGGGATGCTTTGAACATAAAAGCACTGGTAGTATATATATTTCCCATTTGCCGGGCAGTGATTATGAACACTCCTTGTAGTGCTTTTATTTTTATTGCCGTTCCAATTGAGAATGGATGGACTGTACCTATTAGGTTAAACTTCATATTAAGATTTTTGTGAATTGGAAACCTAGAGGGGATTTGTGAGAAATGTATTCTCATACATTGATCAAAGGTGTTACCAAGTTTGAAGGGTTCCCAAAAATTAATGAAATTTGCATAAAAATTAAATTCACTTAACATACCTATTTTCTTGACGGATATCGTATTCATTAATAGGTAGGTACACTTTTTTGCAATTTCATTAATTACCAATGAATGGAAAAGCATCTTCAACTAGCCGAGTCAGCCAATGTTGTTGTTCTTGTTTTTTTAGTTCCACTAAGTTTGATAAATTTCAACAGATGTAAATATGAGGACTTCGCCAAAGCCGTCATTCAAAATCATAAGATTGTTTCATTCCATTCAGACTCATGAATTGTTTTATCCGTTTGGATTCAATACTATAGAATTCGAATGATTTTGTGCCTTGCATTATAAGGAATCCACGTCCATGAAAAATTTCCGTTTTCATTCATCATTTATTTTGAGGTTAAGGTATTTATTCCCTTCGATTTCAAACGTTGGGTTAACGCTTGCTTTCGTCTTCTGCGAAAATAAAACTGGTATGTAGGTTTAACCAACAATCTCTACTGTCTGTTTTTATGTAGTTAGACTGTCGCTTGCTGTCGCGACTTCCATAAAGACAGAGTTGCAAAGTAGGTCTTAACCAACAGTCAATTCCATATATGTTTTATACAGATTCTTTATTGTTACATTCATTATCATTTACCAGTTCAAGTTTCAGGATATTTATTTTTGTACTAATATCACATCTGGTGTTTCCATTACCCATCATAATATTAACTTGTTTTTTAAATAAAAAAACAATATATGAATGCTACCCACATACATATACATATAAACTCTTATTCAACTCAATTATATTTTACATATCTCTATTTTGTTGATCCTTTCACCTTCATCTGTTTGTCGGTTTATTGAATTTTGTTTTAATTTCATAACATCGGAAAATCAATATCAATTCCTGTTTCTTCTTTGGCTTTTCTAGAATGGAAAAATATTAAGGAATAATCTATTTTAGTAATTTATGAGTTTCTCCGAAGAGTATTTGAGAACGTTAAAATTGCAATGAACAAGACTTTTTTTTGCTTAATATAAATGTTATTTTTTTACTAATCTTTTTTTTTGAATTTTTTACCAATTTTTTTTGGTATTTCAAATCAATTTATATCATATTAGACAATGGAAGTCCGAAATAATGAAATTCACTAAGAAACACTGTCAACTACCTTCAAAAGTACTAGACTTTCTTGAAGACTATTTATTTATGAAGTTTTAGTACGAAATCGGGGCTGATTGACCGTAGTTAAATGGCACCTGAAGTACTGAACGTTTCGTCGGCTCTGCGACATAATCATCTAACATGAGACATGATACATAAGATTCTCAACTAAATTAAATTTTATGATGTTTTCGAAGTTTCCACAATCTGCTCTCGAAATATAATATTTCTTTCAAATAATGTCTTCAAAAACATTAGGCGCTTTATTTAGGAATGTCGACTCACATTGTTTCATAATTCTACTCTTGGATAGAATTGGTAGTGGTATGAAAGATTGCCAATCCACGTTAGCAATTTCATTTAAATGCACTCAAACGAAGTTACTATATATTTTTAGATAACTATTATTTACAAGGCTTTATCAAAAAACCATAAAGTACTACACTCACCATATGGTTTCCTTTTTGATCCATACTATTTTTCTAATACTCATAAGCCTGAACATTTTATTCTGAATTGAGAACCAACAATGGTCTTCTTCATGAGATTATATAGTTGTTTTACTGTTTTTATAACAAAAATACTAAAGCAGATGACTATTCGTTGATATCGTTCCTTATCAATGATCCTTTTTCAATTGAAATTACATGTATTGCTGAAGTGGCGTGCCTGTGAATTCTGTTGGTAGGAAATTAAAACCTTTCATTAAGATATATTCGGTGATGAGAAAAATGTTCTCACACATGAATATTAGTAATCTGCCGTCATGGAACACCTGGCAGATGTGAAACATCAATTATACTATTTTGTGACTCCTGTGAGGATTGTTGGATACTGGAATATTTATAAAAAATGTGTAATTAAAATATACATGAAAAAATTTTAAATGTGGCTCCAATACACTGGTAAACTCAAGAATCTTAACAATTATTGCAATTTAATTCATCACTGAGGATCTTAAATTATAAATATCAGTGTTTGAGTACATTATTTTTTATATGAATGAAATCAAAATACTTTTATAAATAAATTTAAAATATTATATGTTATGAAAATTGTGTAAATTTTAAGAGTACTGACTCTTGAGTTAGATCAAATATGAACACTTATATACACTTCAATTATCAAATATAAAAATTCACTTGACTTACTGATGACCTGATAGTGTGTCGTAGTGTGATTTTGCTTTTTTGCAGGAGACTGCTCACTTTCATTTCCTAAATTATCACTGTCAGACATATTTCATTTTTATAATTTTTAACTATTTATTTATTAAAAACAGGTTACTAAAACAGGTAGGTATTCACTACAGGTATCAGAGAGAGGATAGTAAATCGCATAGTTACTTGCACGTGGCGACCCGTCTCCTCAACATGCATCGCCACGCCAGAAAACGATTTTACGCGCGACTATATATGTTTCACATCATTGAATTATTTAACTAGAGAACAACACCATACAGTTGAAAATAAGATAAAAAATCCAATCATTCCCAATCCGAAAATTGATTAGGAAGTAAGTAATAAACTCTTCATTGATATATTGAAAATTGCTACACGTACTTTTCAACAAACTTAACAGAGAGATGATATTCATTTACACCAATATGTCGGCTATACTACTTGATTATATTATAGTATCGAAGGACGTTTTTGGTAGAGTTAGAAGTCATATCTAATGCCATCGCAGATTCAATTATACATTGTATAGTGAAAATTCATGTAGAAGGACCAAAAACAAATTGTGGTACCTATAGAAGTTCAAAAAATTTTAATGAAGACGCTTTCGGAAGAGATCTATCCAATACGGCATTTATCGTATTTAGTGAACAGGCTGAAGGATCTTTTAAATAGGCACATTCCATCGAAAACCTGTCCAGTAACTAAGCCAAGGGCTCCTTGGTTGACCAAAACCATTAAGTTAATGATTTCAGAGAGAGATAATACCCTCAGAAATAAAAAAATCTGAAGTTCAAATACAGTTTTATCGATGAATTCAAAATCTAACAATACAAGCTATTGAAAGAGAGAAAAAAAGCTTCTTTTCTAATTCAATAATAATGCACCCAGAGATATGTGGAAAATACTAATGGGCAAACATTCGTGAATGTAAAAAGAATATTGACTTTTCAACTAAATTAAAAACCCAAATGAAAATTATTTTATCGATTCAATTTCGCTCAATGAACCTTCCACAGAATTGTTGAATTCCTCCGATTTCTAATTTTGTGGAGTTAATGATTATACTGTTTATAAATTGGTCTGTGGAATCAAGACCAACGATGTGGGATTTCATGGCATTAATATTACCCCTTCACGACTTTGTTTGCTACACACAATACCTTATGTCACATATATAATCAATTTCTGCATCAGGTGCATATCCTACTGTATGGAAAACAACAGTCATGAAAAGTTATTCAAGAAGTGCAAAACTAAAAAAAAAACTAAAGATTAGCATATTACCAAATTTATCAAAAATTATAGAGTGGGTAATGGAAATACAAATAAAGAATCATTCGAAAAAGTTTTCTGTTTTACCTCACATACAAACAGGCAAACAGTGTTTATATATTTAGAGTTTGTTGAAAGCTGCTATCTGAAATCTGGAATACCCCAAGGTTCCATTCTTGGCCTCTTTTATTTCCCTTTTATACTTCTAATCTCACGAATTGTCTTGTCAGCTATAAAGTACATTTTTATCCAGATGATTGTCAATTGTGAATGAATCGAAGTATTTTTTGTATTAAAGTGTATAATATTCAAAATTCTTGCAAAGCGCTTGTTTGTAAGTAATCTCAAAAAATTTTCCAAAGTTTTTAACCTTTAAAATTTTATTAAAAATAATTTTTTGCAACTTCAATTTTCACTAAACTTCTTTTTCAATTAGATCACTTATTTTCAGGTGAGCACTGATGATGACGAAAGTCGAAAGCACTTGGCAAGAATTTTAAATATTAACACTTTAATACAAAAAACTCTTCGATTCATTCATTCAAATAAGTGTATTCAGCTTTTCCAAATTCTATTTATTGTCAATTGTGTTTTAGCTTTCCGATTCAGGACAGGGAAACTGCTTGTAAATAATAATAATAATATAATAATTTCTTTAATTTAGTCAAAGACTAATAATAAGTGGGTGACAATATCAATATATAAAAGAAATCGATAGATCTAAAAATAAAATTAATTTGTATTCACTTGTACAATGTCATAAAGCAGACTTATAGAACATACGTCAAAAAGTAAAATATATAGAGTTTATACATAAAAGATAAAATAAACATCAAGTCTCACAGAACTAACGTCAAAAAGAATAAAATATATGAAGAGTTTCTAAACAATGAATTTACGCCTCACAACAAATATAGGTATTGTGTTTTTATAAAATAAATGTCAAGTCTTGATTGATCAATCAACCCCTCGAAGTCTTTATTGAACCTGCTACTGAAAATTGCCTCATTATCAATGCAAAAAAAATCGAATATCATACTTTTCGGATCAAGAACTAACCGGCAAATAGTATCGGAAGCGATAAAAGTTACATTCGATAATCAACTTCTTATTTTAGTTAACGAAGCATGGAATTCAGGTGTTTTGGCAGGTATTGAATTACGTTTCAGGGGTCATATTAATCGACTTTCACAATCATACGGTTACTAAAAACTCTATTTGCACCGAAAAAATTAAGAAACTGAAATTTGAAGCATTTTAAGCCTCCTACAAAAACATATTAATGCCATCTCAGAGGTGAACTCTTGTTATTCTTCATTTCTAAAACAAGTATGGCTCGTTATGTGTTGACCTGAGAATTAATGTCAAATTAAATATGTATCATCTATACAGGAACATAATGGATTGAAATATTTTCGAAAAACAATACATAGGTAAATCAGGGTTGAGTGGAAGATCGTGATTTCCTATAACGGTGATTGAAATTTGTTCTTTGTCACTTACCCTATAACTCTGTAGTATTTGGATTTATGACTGAAAAACAATAAATGCGTAATTATTATTATTATTTGTTCTCTAAGTTGCGATGGTTGAGCCCCATTTCCTGAAGCCCCAAACTAAATGACCACTCACCCCACATCGTGGGGTGAGTATATCATTTATTCTTCAGCCTAACACCATTGAAGTCGGTTCACAAATGCTTTGTTTTTGGTCTCAATTCATTTTTAATTCTTGATTTAACTGTAATTGCTTATTCAATTAGTTGTTCTTTAATTTTAGTTCACTATCAACTTGGCTTGTTTCTTGTTCCACCTAGTTTTGTTTTTATTTATTCTATAGTTTGTAGTCTGAATAAATTTTTTCGTTCTTTGCTTGCGTAAACGGTCACTGACGCTTACAATTGAATCATTATACAGCGCCATTCAAATTCGTTTCTCTACATGGGGATCTCGTAAACGATAAGAGATTGAGTGTCGGTAAAATTGCGGCAAAGTTGCGTATTTCAGAGATCTATTCAACGATGTCAAAAAATCTAATATAGCTCTTTTGGTTATCGAGATATACAGGAAAAACAAAAGAATCCCAACTTTTTTTGCCTATATCTTCTTTATTCGCAGAGATATTGAAAATATATAGAGTGTCATCTGACTTGGGCCACCTCCATCTTTGAATTTTTAAATACGGACCTGTATTTTTTGTTGTAGTTTTTGGATCGTAGACGTTCACTTCATAATGAGAAATTGGATTTTATTTTATATTTGAGAATGTTTCGTTAATATTTGATTATAATGGGGTGAATAATTCCCTTTCAAATTACGGTCCTGATAATTGGTTGACTGAGGTTAAATAAAAATACATTGGCAACTTTTGCGACTCCCTATGTACCATAGAGTTTTTAGAGAGTTTTTTTTTTCATTTCCAGGTACCTTTTCATTTTTTTTTAATTTCCATTGCTCTAAGCGTTTTCTACAATGAACTTTGAATAAGAACTTTTATGATTATCTAAAATATATCTACATCAAAAATAAATTATATGTGTTTTGATAGGCAGAAAAAGAAATGATAGCAATAATAACATCCAAAACCAACACTAAAATTGTAATGAAAATTGAAATTTATGGCCCAATAAATGTTCAAATTGGAGTTCTTCCATTTCGAGACAAATACTGGGCCAATATAATGGCCTGCAAGATCAACAGATTTTACTATTTTAGACTATTTTCTACGGAGGACATTGAAAAAGGATTTACACTGGCAGAGAGATAGAAAATGTGGAAGACTCGAAGTTGAGGATTTTGGATGATTTCGAAACAATGCAGTAAATAAGTGTTTTAAGGGCAATAAAGAATTTGAAAAACCGAGTTCTAAAATATCTCGAAATGGAAGGACTCCAATTCCAACATTTATTGCGCCAATAATTTTTTTGTGTATAAAAATTACTTTATTTCAATTTTCATTACAATTATAGTGTTCTTTTCGGATGTTATTATTGCTATCATTTCAATTTCTATATAATAAAATACATATAATATATTTTTGATGTAGATATGTATCAGATAATCATAAAAGGTTTTCCTATTCGAAGTTCATTGTAGAAAACGCTCAGAACAATAAAAAAATATGAATAGGTACATAAAAATAAAAAAAAACTCTTGAAACACTTTATGGTACATAGGGAGACGTGAAAGTTGCTATTGTGTTTTTTATTCAACTCAGTCAACCAACTTCCAGGTCCGTAATTCAAAAGGGAATAATTCACACATTTCTAATAAAATATTACCCAAACATCCCGAAATATACAATTTAATT
>WOGP01007157.1:0-11941 GCA_015342065.1 Leptinotarsa undecemlineata
ATTTGTCGGGAATGGATAAGCCCTCTTCTTTCTTCCTTAACATGTTAACAGTTTCCTACTTGCTCAGGAAGTTATGAATATAAAAAAATTACTTTAAAAATATCAAACCCGCTTTTTATACTTGAATTTTTAAGTTGATCAATCAACCCAATATTTACTATCAAAATGTGTATATTCAAAGAGGAAAAGGTTAGAAAGAAAGAAGAAATCCAAAGAGGTAGCACACCTGTTCCTCAGTCCGATGTATGCAGGATAGCACAAACCACTGCAACACGAATCAAAGTACGAGGTGTGTTCGTTTAACACAAATCTGAGCTGTACTAACTAATAGTGTTTTCCATTCGTAAAACCAGTGCACATTCACAGTATCGTTCTCTACTTTTCAATACATTATCAAAGTGTACAATAACACCGAAATTACACTAGATTTATCAATGGAAAACTTTAAAAATCCAGTATCTGGAATTTAATCGTTTCATTGTCCTAATTCGGACCCGGACTATTAGACACGGACATAACTGTTCAAAATATTTGATGATAATTAGTTGTAATTTGCCATTACTATTCAGAGGAAAGATAAGATTAGTTATTGATACAACAGCTGTGACAACGGTCATGATTACTGTGAAGTGAACCGTAGTTAGTGCAAGCGAACTGAGAAATTACTAACAAATAAACTATTTTTTTCTATAAATTTCTGATCAACAAGTGGTTGCCCATCCGTATTTGAAAATGAACGATTATAAAGACGATACTTTGATTAGAATTCAGAATGAAATTAAAGAAAATATGAAAAGGGAGAAAGAGTTGAAGAGCGGTTATGCAAAGATAAATGGACATGATCATAATAGTTCTTTGGTAGTTGAATCTAAGGGAAATTCGAATTCAAGCACACTGCGGCGTTTCATTCCAAACACTAATACGAAGGGCGTTATGCAAAAGTTTTTCAAAAGTCGAGGAAAAGTCAATTCCTTGAAACAAACGGATTCAAAGGGACATTTCATAAATGATGCTGCTTTTTGTCCTGCAAAACTGATTGTGGAAAAGGGTAAACCTCTGAGAAATGGATATATTCCCACTAAAGAAAAAATTGTGAAAGAGTTACTTGATTTCCAGTCTCGTGAAACTGAACTGAGAAATGAAAGAATTAAATCTCAATCCGATTTAATGACAGCTCTGGAATTGGAAAGTTCTGATTTTAAGTGGGGTAATGGAGTTGGAGATATTCTGAAGGCTGGAAAATCTCTTTCTAGTCTTCACCTACTCGATGAAGAGGAAATGCAGGAAAATAATTTTTCTGCACCATCTAGTTTGAAGCCGTCACGGTCACTTGCAGCTTTGTGTGATATCTCTGATGAGGAGGTAGAAATTCCAGGTAAAAAAGAGTTGAGGTTGATTAGAGTAAAAGATTAATAAATTCTGTAGAATTTCAAGTAATATTTGTAAGAATATTTACTGCTTTTTCAGAAAATTTCAGTTTATGAAATTTTTTTATAAAGGACTATTTCAATTCAAACTTCATCTTGAGAACTTCTGGTTGACTGTAAGAATATATTCAAAGAACTTTTATATTGGGCCACCTTCAGCTTTGAAATGTTCATAAAATATGATTATTTGATGATATTCCAATAAATTGTAATTTTTCAGTCAGACCCCTGATGATTGTATGAAAGGAAACAATATGTTTCTTCATGTTGACTGTTCACACTTTATTATTTGAATAAATATAGCACTAAATATGTAAAATATGTTGATACCCTAATTCTTCAATTTCTGTGAGGTTTTTTCATATCTTACCTTCTTTTGAAGTCTATAAAAAAATTTACTTTTTTGTCTCAACCCCATTTCAATCTGTTGAATTATTACTATAACCTATGATCTCTTGTGGTTGTCAATCAGTAAAAATAATGTATTTCAAGACCAAGTATCTACTTATGCATATGTCACTTTATGGTAAATTTTCAAATTAGGAGACAAAAATCCATTCACAGGATAAAGTCAATATCAGTTCATTTTTTCTGTAACTTTGATTCATATTTTTTTATAGTTTTTAATAATCTATTTTTTTTTAATAATTGACTCTTGCGAGAGGTTATACCTAGATTAAATTGAAATTTTCCTTTATACTGTATTTTCAATTCCAATTTTCATCAAGACTGCAGACGACGGCTAATAAACCCGGAAACATTGGACAATCTATACATTACTTGTTCATTTCTTGAACTCCTGGATTGGAATATCGAACCATTTTAGGTATTTCATGCTCTATTACTCCAAAAATAGAGTGACAAAGAATTTTTGAGAATCGGTTCTGGTATAGTCTATATGAAGTTAATTCGAATGGCATAAAAACTAAATAGTTAAAGAAAGTCGTCAGTTTCTTTGTATGGCATGGGTGGCGTGATATAATTTACGAGGTGTAATCGTTATTTTTATATGGGAGGTTTTATATGGGGTATTAACTAGTATAAATTTTTTAAACCCAGTTCATTAGTCTTTTATTTAGCTGTTTGGATTGACTTCGTATACATGCTTGCTTCGATTCAAGCGATTGTCGGGGCGTAGATTAAAAATATATAGCTCATTTCATCAAAAGTCTGAAATTTTCAGGAATATCATAAAGATTTTCATATTACAAGCATATGTCGATAAAAAAATCAGTTCCATATTAAAAATTTCAAAGTTGAGGGATGGCACTTTGTATAAAAATTGATATTCTAATAGTTTATTGAAAGTTGACGGGAAAAAATATAAACAGATTTTCAATATTTCTGAAAATAAAAAAAATATAGCCAAGAATAAAATTTTAATTTTTTTTTTTTCAGTTCAAAAGCACTGAATACTCACTCAAGCACACAATTTAACGTTTCTATCTCTCAGCATTTACAATATCCTCATGTATAGAGACGAATTTGAATAGCCCTATATATAAACAAAAAATAAGTAAAATGTTGAGAAAACTTTGACCTGTTTCTTAGTAGTATCACAATGGTGGTGATTTTAGGATTACCAACCCACAATTCTGGTTACTTTTGGAAAGTATCTAGAATAAATTATCTTATGTTATAGTGATCAGTGACTTTGACAACTCACGAATCATAGTAAAGTTATAATATGAATATACTGAATAACTGTCAATTGTAATTCCAATTTTTTGCAGGTACACATTCACTTATAATGCAGTTTGAGAAAATGAGAACTAAAGAAAACTAAGCGAAGCACCACCTAAAACAATGCAATAGACAATATTAATGTGATATATCTGTCCAAGTTTATAGAAAATTTTAATTCTATCCTATTTTGCCGTACTATTTTGAACACTTATTTATAAACAAGTATTTATTTATTTATTTATTTCATTATTTTGTGAAAGGTTTTTGTTGTGAATATTGATTTTTCCAAGTACTTATTGTTTCAATACAAATGCAACTACTGTGTTTGAGTAAAGGAAGTTTGTTAAGGCAATGTAAAAACATCAGACATTTAATCTTCACTTAGTCTTCTAGAAATGTAAAGTTTATTTTCAATAAGACTGACACTTTTACATCAAGAAAATGTATATCTACAGTCCCAAATCTTGAGTAAAAATTTACAATTACACTTCGGTTGTGTGAATTACAGTTTACCTTGTATGACTAAGCTTTGAGATTAATGTTTGATCCAATATTTAAAAATTTTTTCAATCTTGTCTGTTGTCTGATAGTAGTCTCGAGAAATTAATGATAGAAATGATGCAGTGCTGAAGTAAATAGTCCCCCCTCTTAACTTTTAAAAGCAACAAGATATCAAGGAAGGATTTACAATCAAAATATAAATAAAATTTCAAGAAAAAATGTATTTCAAACTCTTCAGTTCATGCCAGTAAATTTTTAAATTGTTTACCATTCCACTTCCTGCTAATAATGAAGTTTTTTAACAAATTCATTATGGAATGTTTCTGGGGTAATTTTGTTAGGAACACCTCTTATTCTTACCATGAGTTCTGGAGTATATCCCTCAGAAGAGCCCACTAGTTCACCTGATATAACGCCTCTAGATGTTTTTGAGCGGGTATGGGACACTTAAGTGTACAATATACAACTACAGTTCATTTCAGAACTCAATAGAAAAAGAGATACTTGAAACGATATTACCCCAGGAACATTTCATAATGCTGGAAACAAATTTCTAGACTTCATTAATGTCAGGGAGCGAATGATGAACATTCAGAATATTTATTAGAATGAACTGGAGCGAGTTTCAAAATATATTTTTTCTGTAAATTTTTATATTTATAGTTGGTATAGTTATGCTATATATGTGTGTTTAGTTATGTATGTATAGTATAGTTGAAACGAACATAAAACTAACAATTACTCGTGAACGGCTAATTCGATTTCCACCAATAAAAAAAGTATCAAACGGGTTATCATCACATGACCAACACTATTTGAAAAAAGTTAATAGCGCCCTCTTGACGACAAGTGATACAATACCATTATCTTATCAAAAAGTACTGAAAATCATACTTTCAAAGTAAATCTTGTTATTTTGTTTCCTCCAAAAGAGAAGGGGTGAAGACTATTTACCTCAGCGCTGTATCCAAAAATTATAAAATATATTATTATATTTGTGCCTTACATTGCCATCGGTGGTCAATTTTTATCGTAATAAATTAAATCAAGCAAAAAGTTGAGTTTATTTTGTGCTCACACATTGTTTTTCCAGAAATAATATTTATTTATTTATTTATTTGACACTTTGGTACATTGAGTACATGTGCTAAGTCATAATTAAAAAACAAAAATAAAACTACAGAAAGTAAAATCAAGATAACCTGAGTTGAACCCAAAAATAGAATAGTTTTCCCAGAAAATATTTTAATAAATATAGAATTGACAAAACATTATCTCTAAATTTAGAAACCCGCGAATAATAAACTCTTTTTTTTTAATATAGAATCTATCGAATTGAATCATGATAAACAAGTAGAAACCTAAACTTTTTTTCTCAAAAACTCATCTCTTCTGAAAATTATTCCCTTTTCAATTCAAAAAAACTTTGGTTGGGATTAAATTACCTAATGGTTTGAATTTTTTTATGAACTATCATCGTGACAAGAGCAGATTTGTCTCTCCGGGTGACAAAATCGTAATTTTGTGAAAATATCATATGAATGATATTCTGTTTTAATTTCATCACGGACGTTTGGAGTACAAACTGGATGAGAAAAAGTGACTTTCGTGAAATTCAATGTTCATATCCTTTTTTTCATCCAGTTTGTATTTGATAGAAACTTCTGTGCATGATTTACGCATCTTCGTAAAGAGGCTTTATTGAAACTAATTGCTTTTGTCAGAAGTATATCATTTTTTTGTAATAGTAGTAGTTTTGTGAGTAATAAAGCCAAAAAGGTTTTTTCTCTTAAATTCTTTTCATATAGTTATTTCTTAGTTTGTCTTTTTTATTCATAAAACTGGATTTATATTAAACAGGTAATAAGCTAACTGCTATTCATTCTGAACGAATTTTTATTGAACTAGAAGAAGCAGAAAATCGAATGGCAATAAGAAAAATTCTTAGGCTATTTCAAAGAACATGAACACGTTCTGAAATGCTTTATGATTATCACTGAAGAAAATACATAATTTATTACCAGTGGCGTAGCTACCTTAGGTGGCACCCTGTGCGGAAGCTGGTGGTGTCACCCCCTCAAAAGTTAAAAACAACAAATTTTATATGATATTGATGGATCATTTAATAGTTATATTTAAAATATTGACAAAATTACAAAACACAATAAAATCAAAGGCATAGAAAAAATATTTTTATCTTACAATTAAAGTATTTCCTTTCCAGCTTTCAAAACTGCAAACTCAGAAATAACTTCATCAAAATTTGTATTTTACATTGTCTCGTGTTCAATGGCCAATATAGCAAGATTGCTAAGCCGCGATTAGGTCATACCAGAATTGAAGTTTTTAAAACAATATTTTTTCTTCATCACTCGACTTTTAACAATTTACGCCAACCACTTCACGAAACAAATGAGAAACGATACCACTGAGACGTCAAGGATCGCGACTATGGGCGGGGAATCCCACATGACAGCATCGTCCGCTTTTGAGGGAAACTCCAAATTTTACATAGTACTGAGCTAGTATGGAGAAATCCCCTTTGAGTACAGCTGTGCTAGCAATTTTTTCAATGTTTGTATATTATTGTCAATGTTGAGTCACCAGGCTGGTGCCATCCAAAAAAAAGGTGACACCCAGTGGGGCCCGCCTACGCCACTGGTGATTACTATTGTCCTATACATGTACAAAGCGGCTTCCAAGGATTAATAGCTCACGATACGTCAACGGTAGCCACCCTATTCATCGCCTGAAGACTTAATTTTCATCTCGTATTGATAGTTCACTTTTTTTATTTTTTGGTTGTTGCTTATTGTATTTTATTTCATTGTAATTTCAGTTTTTTTGCTTAATATAATTGTTATTTTTCAGCTAACCCTCTTTAATTTTTTACAGATATTTTTCAGGAATTTCAAATCAATTTGTATCGTATTACACAATGGAAGTCTGCGAACTAATGAAATGATAATTGTTTATACCTAAAACAATTACTATATATGACTCAGTCAAAGTATTTTCCATCAAGGCAACTTGGACTAGAGCTTCAACATTATTGCCTTCCTTATTGACTATTCCTAAATGGTCTTGTTGTCTATTACTAACGTCACCAGTTTCCGTGATTTTATGTATGAATATAATACATTTCTGCAAATAAAATTTTAAATAATAATACTAAACTGACAGCCACTATTTCAAAATATTTTTGACATCAACAACTTCCCTACCTATATTAACTAGGTGATGAAATTTAGGACCATATTGTGTACTTAGATAAGATATTTTCCACCGTGTGTTCTTATTTGTTATATTCATTAGCATCACTTAATGCGCTCAGATTGAACATTACGAATGATGAAATTATGTTTACAGGTTGACCTATTTTGGACAGGGTATTTTATTTTTTCTGACGTTGCTTATTGTTGGAATTGTTCAATTGTTGAAATTGAAAGACCTTTCAAATAAGGTGTTTCTTCTATTAGAAATTTTTGACATGAGGGTTGTTATGGGGAGGGGTGCTCCACGATTTTTTATAGTCTCTATATCAACTGACTCATTCGCGGTAGCTCAATTAAATTCAAATACACTGCATATTCAATAGAGAGTTTGCTTTCTTTGTTTCCAAAAAATCTGTTTCGTCCTGCAGACTACAATTATTATTCATTTTGTATTTTCTCAAAGCTCTCAATATGCTTTCAGTAATCGGAAGACCATATGTACATTTTGTGCCTATAACAGAACAGACAAGGGTTTTAAGGCTATAAGTAGTTGATAGATTTTTAATGATTCATAGCATCTAGCATCAGTTCAGATAGCAGAGTATCAAACATAAGTGATGATTTCAATATAACAACTGTACAATGTTAATGTGAAGGTTGACTATGTGAACCATTGGTTGGTTACTTCACACTTACACGAGAATACACTGAAGAAAACCAATCATTTTCGAATCACCTTCTTAAGCTATATCGAGTAAATTATCACTATCATCATAATAATTTCATCTTTAGTTAAGATGTTCAGAAATACACTAATTTGATTGGATTAGTATTTCTGCATTTAATTATCATATTGTTTTGGAAATGCAAGATGGATAGGTTGAAAAACCATTTTATTAAGATAGTTCAAAACTTGAATGTCTAAAATAAATATATTTTGTGAAGTTGAAATCATAGATGTTACGTGGTTTTTATAAATATATACAACCAAGTACAAGATGCATCTTCACCCATTTTAACAAAGGAAACAAAATATTTTTTGATCTCTCTCTAGAACGTCAATATTACCAAGTTTGAAAATAAATTAGATTTTCAAATATATTTGTGCCGAAATGAATATGTATGTATTCAATAGTTATTGAAGTAAGAATAAGTATAACGGACCAATCAAGTAGTTGATCTTGAACAGACCACAAAAAAGACCTTTCACAGGTCAACCGAGGTCACTACTATTGCTCCTTATTTCCTTGAATGGTACAACTTTCTATGGCGTTTTTTCTATGTACTGCACTTCTCATATATTCGCGGGGCTGACTGACTAATGTATTTAAGGGTTTTGCGTATACACATACGGATAAAATATATGTATGTAAAATTGCCACTGAAGTACTCCGGCCTAGAGTTTAAATTCAATCATCACAGCTAAGATTTTCAAACACTCGTACGCGTATTCGTACGCGTACACTCGTCACCGGTTAGTTTTTGGGGACCCCATGCAAAAATTCAGTTAGGAAAGTCATGACAAAACAATTCAATAGATCAGAAAGTAATAGCAAAAGGTTGACTTTCGACCAAAGACGGTCAGATGTCAATCTTGCTTTTGTGATCTTGCTGAAGTGTTCATCAGTAGGACTGTGGACCGCTCCAAGGGGGCGAGGGGGGATGGAATGGTGTATTAAGTTTTCCTCACAAAATTTATTTTGTGGGGCGAAGTTTTTACTCCAGGGCACTCATCCCGGGAGGGGGCTAAAATGTTCAGTTAATCCCGAATTACAAACAAACCTCGTAGGTTTGTTCTGGTTATACGAAATTTAGGTTCAAGGACGTCAGGATCATGCGTAGTTGATATAAAGTGTTCTGGTTAATCGAGGATAATTTCGGACGGATAAATCCTCTGTTCTGGTTTCGACTGCAAAATGATCCTAAACTACTTTGAATCGTCCCGAATTATTTGTGGAATTGGCTGCGGTGGTAATGTCCCTACTCACGATCGGAAGACCTTTGGTTCGATTCCCGCCTTGACCAGATATTATTCTCGAGAGAATTTATCTGGTTGAAGCTGGAATGATTCTGCAACCGTGGTAGGAATCACACGTAAAAAGGTAAAACCTCGTTAGTCCTTAGCTCGAACAAGTTTCTCAACATCTGAGAGTTGTCATTCGTATGGGGGTGACAGCTGATTAACGAAAAATTTCAAACAGATTTTTCAAACAGAATCGTTCTTGCTCTCGAGGCTGAACTGTTGAGAACTGTTCTCGTTGCTCATGCGCATTTATATGGAAATGTGTTTGGGCTATTTGCTAGGCTGTTTCTTTATTTATTTGATTTGAATAATTGATGATTGAGGTTAGATAACATTTGAACAAAATGGACATGATCAATAGTATGTTCTCGTCTTCATCTCTTCATATATACGATAGGTAGCACAATGGTGTCCCCAGAAGCGTTCTGATTTAAACAAGTGTCCGAGACTATTTCGGACTGTTTGAGATTTTTTATTGTACGCATCATGTCGTGCGCTGTTTTCAAACAGTTATAGATGTTAGAACCAGAACAAACCTACAAAGAAGTATTTTTCGGTTTCTCGTTTTACACATTGTATTTTATCATCCAAAAGAAGTCTTATGTAGGTGCTCATACTGAACATTACAGTAAATCAAATTAGAATTGGTAATAATTTTTATTATTAATTTCAAATGAAATTACCGAAATCTCGTTTTATGACAGTAGTATTTCATACTGTCACAAAGACGATTCCAGTACCCTTATTCAGTGTTGCCACTATAAAATGTTCGGGTCTAAATCGACTGACATTTTCTAGGACTTTTTTGGAATAATTCAAAGTCGGAACAGATAAAATTTTCAATTTTGAAGATTCTGGATGTTCATGGATATATGAATCGGAGTATTGAAGTTGATATGGACAAAAATTAAAAATCCAAGGGAATTTTAAGTTTGTACATTGTTTAATAGTGGTAATCACAGAATACTGATTGTTGTGTGGTAATCCTGTTATTCTACAGTCATATACCATTTGAAATTTTATTGTCGTATTCACTTATTGTTTAATGTATTCAGTAGAACAGGATTGTTCTGATAGAAAAAGTCTAACCATCTTTGGAGTTCTGCAACTGAATGATCTTTAATCAATAAATTGTCTTTCAATGGGGCACCTGGAAATGCTATGTTTGCAACAACATATATAGGTTACAGGTTTCGAACAATTAAACAACCTAAAAAGTAAAATTCCCTGGGATTTCTTATTTTTGTCCATATCAACTTCAATACTTCGATTCATATATCCGGCAACATCCAGGAATCTATAAAATTACTAATTCTATATGTTCCGACTTTGAATTATTCCAGAAAAGGCCTAGATAATGTCAGTCGATTTAGACCCGAAAATTTTATAGTGGAAATACTGAATAGGGGTACTGGAATCGTCCATTGACCTTATTAACTAATGTGACCCTATGGTTGCCAACTGCGGTAAAGTAACAACATTTGACAATTTGACATTTGTTAATGAATAAATAACCCATCTGTCTGAGTTCCTTCTGCATTTTCATTTTTGGGAGATAGCTGATCCTTCATTCTGGAGCCCCAACTTCATATAGGACGACTGGAAATCTCTTTTCGGACATATTCAGGAAATCAATGTCTCATTTACCAAAAAAGAAAATTCAGAAGGAACTCAGAAAGATAGGTTATTTATTTCATAGCAAATGTCAAATGTCATCATTTTACCGCTGTTGGTTACCATGGGGTCACATCACTTTAGTGTTACAGAGTTTTCCATTGTGTTGTGATGGTATCACACTGACACTACACGGTATATATATGATTGGTACATTAACAGAACAATTGTTAACTTTATCTGAATGTTCTGAAAACAATTCCTTATAACTTCAAAATAAAATCAGAATGAACAATAAAAAACTTGATAATTGTTTGACTGTTGCAGTCAAATCAAGACAATTAACATATGTATCATAGTCTCCTTTATCCATAGACGAGATACTAACAAGCCGCATATTCGAATGGCCCAAATCCTCCTAAAAAAATGAATTTCACCTATAATAAAAGGTCATACTTGAAGACTAGCTACAAATAAAATCATCTAAAGAAAAAAAATTCGTTCTGGGCAGCCTTCACTTACCTACACAGTAGGTTCATGGACTAATACCTATAAAAAAACAACTACTTCCCTGAGTAATAGCAACTTGAAACTGGTCTGCCGTTCCAGTAATTGAAAATCGTCGATTCCGGCAGCTGTATCGACAAAAGCATAGACAGGAATTTTATCTGTGAAGGATCCTGCACTGACAAATGTCGGATATAATCTTTTCTATAGACACAGAGGAAGTAGGTGTTCCGCTGATGGAGAAATAGCAATGATAGAGGTGATTGCACCATTTATTATTTTGATATACTACCTTTCACATTAATTTGAAAATTCAGATTTTCAGAAAATATACATTTGAAAAAAATATATATATTTTAATACAACTTTCTTCATGAAGAAGAGTAATTGTTTATTCTTTTGTATGAATTATCTTCCTCCAATGATGTTATGGAGTTTGTCTCATCTCTGATACAGTCTTAACAGAAGTTGGCTCTATTGTTTTGCTCCAATATGCGAACCTTTTACGAACTCTCATACGAATATTACTCTAGCCCATATACAGAGATTAGTAACTCTACTCTTTACCGTGATATATTTCTAACCTTGCTAATAAATAATAGATTATCGTAATACAATCACAGGTGCCGCTGGCGTTTGACTTGACAAGAAGTAGTAAGTATTAGAGAAATTGATTTCACTGATTTGTACGTGAATCACATATTTTAAATATTTGTTTCTTAGAAATTCCGACTTTGATCTCGAAGTTTTGACTTTCATTTCGATATTTCGAGTTCAAAGTCAAAATTTCGAGATCGAAGTAGAAATTTCCGAAAATCAATCAATCAATCAATCAATCAAATATACTTTATTGTCTGAAGAACTACATCTTGTAGACAAAGTCATAAATAATATGTAACATTCAAAAATCTACATAAAAAACATACACCATTTAAACAAAATACAATAAACATAAGCTAAAAATGTTA
>WOGP01007159.1:0-11939 GCA_015342065.1 Leptinotarsa undecemlineata
ATTCATCAGTATGAATTCCTAGAAATTTGGTATCTTCTGAATATTTTATAGTAATGTTTTCAATATTCATTTTTTGAGGTCGTTCTATCTGTAATTAATTAGTTCTAAAAAGTATAAGATTAGTTTTAGATTCATTCAAAATTAACCTATTCCTAGTGAACTATTCTTTTGTATCCATACCTATTTTTACTACTTCAGGGTATGTTTCCCGGCCTATTAACAAATTAGTGTCATTAGCAAAGACTAATTGAATTATGTGTGTTTAAATTATCGTTTATGTAGATAATAAATAACAAGGGACCCGCAATGCTTCCTTGGGGTATTCCTACATTCACTGCTGCATTCTCAGATTTGTATGTTCGACCATGTTTGTTAATAGTTACTATTTGTTGGTGATCTGTTAGATAAGAGACAATCATAAGTTGTCATTAATCAAATGTTTTTTTTCCAGGCCCAAAAACAAATACATACGCATTACTGAAGACAAAAACTTCAAACCTGAAGAACATGTATTGTCGAACGC
The DNA here is from genome assembly GCA_015342065.1 of Leptinotarsa undecemlineata. Lineage (NCBI taxonomy): Eukaryota > Metazoa > Arthropoda > Insecta > Coleoptera > Chrysomelidae > Leptinotarsa > Leptinotarsa undecemlineata. Next base: position 524 of record WOGP01007159.1, read on the forward strand.
ACCTGTCAAATCGGAGGCTGCTTGTTCCTACGACCTGGATGAATGCGATATGGCCTGGCTGAAAATATTGAATTCTGAACGTGCGCAATCTGGCCTGGGCCCGGTTTATGAGGAACAGTTGGAGAGGGTGATAGAGGGGTTAGAATTGTGTTGCTGGGACAAGATTCAATCAATCCTCAGGAACGAGGAAGGCTTAGGAATCGAATACGACGAAAACGTTATTTGCGACGTTTGCCGGTCTCCGGATTCTGAGGAAGGAAACGAAATGGTTTTTTGTGATAGTTGCAATATTTGCGTTCATCAAGCTTGTTATGGAATCACTCGAATACCTGAAGGTCAATGGCTGTGTTGTACCTGCAACATAGGCAAGAGACCAGACTGCGAGTTGTGTCCAAATAAGGGGGGCGCCATGAAATGTTTGAGGACTGGTCAGAAATGGGCTCATGTATCCTGTGCTCTGTGGATACCAGAAGTTAGCATAGGTTGTGTTGAGAAAATGGAACCGATCACGAAGGTCTCTAGCATACCTCAGAGTCGATGGTCCTTGGTTTGTGTTCTTTGCCGAGAGCGACTGGGTGCTTGTATACAGTGCTCAGTGAAAACTTGTAAAACAGCATATCATGTCACTTGTGCTTTCAAACATGGCCTTGAAATGAGAGCTATCATAGAGGACGAAAACGCAGATGATGGCGTAAAGCTTCGATCCTACTGTGAGAAACACAGCAAGTCTAATAAGAAAGATAAGAGCATCTGTTCTGGTTCAGGCGAAGACGACGAGTGTAAACGTAAGAAACGTAAAGACATGACGTCAGAAGAAAAGAACCAAGCCAGAGCCATGAGACTTCAGGAGATAGAAGCGGAATTTTTCAAACACGTTACAGTAAAAGACATTTCCATACACCTGGACAACGACGCTTTACAATATATTTATAACTACTGGAAGTTGAAGAGGAAAGCTGGCTTCAACAAGCCGCTTCTTCCGCCTAAATCCGAAGATGTGGATATGCTGTCGCACAAGAGAGAGCAAGCGGACTTGGAAAAAATGAAAATGTTTGTGCAATTACGGCAAGATTTGGAGAGAGTTAGAAATCTTTGCTATATGGTTAGCAGAAGAGAAAAGTTGTCCAGAACTTTTTTCCGTATGAGAGAACAGACGTTTCACAAACAAGCTGCCGTCTTGGAGTCTTCCCATTCCCTTCCATCGAGAGTTGTCGAAGCTGTAATAGAAGCTAATCACGGGCCATCGATATATGATCGTTTGTATTCACACAATGAGGCTGAAGACAATAGTATGGATTTCAACACGATCTTGGCCAGGATAGCGGGCATAAAATCTCCAACAAATTCAGGAGATGAATCTAAAAATGAAATAAACGGGTTGTTCAAAGACGTTAAAAATAATCCCTACAAGAAAGTTTACTTTAATGGCTCTTCTAAAAGGAGAAGCGTCAGTATTTATGGAAGCAGTATGTCGAGCGCGAGTAGTGGTGACGAGAAACCTAAAGACAACAAAGAAAATAGGTTACATAGTTGTTCTGAGGAAGAAAAATCTTCGATCTTAGATATTCCAAAACGTAAGGCATCTCATAAGAAAAATAATATCAGCAAAGCTATGGAAAGGAGAAGAGAAAACAAACATATTTCTCAAAATAAATTTGATAGCAGTAGTGAGGAAGAAGACAAACCTAAAAAGGGGTCTCAGCCTAATGCGAAATCTAGATTAAGACAAATAGAGAAAGAACTTGGCGAATCTTGTAGTGATAGTGATGAACTGATGCCGATTTCTTCATCACACAAGGGTGACAATCACAAAAATATTAAACCTATTTATTCTGATACCGATAGTTCTGATGAGCTTACAAAGAATGATGGCAAATCTCCTAATGCTACAAGTGATTCTCAAAGTAAACTACGTACTAAAGCATCTGTGAAAGAATTTTCGCAAAAACCATCACCATCCAAGAATTCGAATAAAAGCCCCAGTGAAATCAAGAAGAACCTCAAGAGTAAGGATGTGAAGAAACAGATTTCTGCCAAGAAAAAGAATTATGTACCGTCTGATCTCATTGTGCCGCAAAGGCAGGCAGCTAAAAAGGCGACAGAAAACTTGAAAACAACTACAACCTCCAGAGCTAAGGAACTTCCTGTGGAAGAACAAACCAAGGTTGAAGAAAAGATCAAACAAAAGCCTAAAGTTAAACCCGGTAAAGATATTAAAGAGATCCCTAAAGAAGAAGAGAAGGCGAAAGAAAAAGAACACAAAGAAGTGAAGGAGAAGGAGGTCAGAGAGGTCAAAGACAAAGAGCCCAACAAGGAAATCAAAGAAAAGAAGAAAGAAAGCAAACAGCTTCCTGATTTATCGGAAATTGATAAAGAAGCTGATAAAACTGAGACCCAGGAACTTTTAGCGTACGTACCACAAAGACAAGCTGCCAAGAAAGCTGCAGAACATATAAAAAGTGGTCTGGGAAAACCAACAAATCCATCAGCCGAACCTCCACTCCAGGAAACAGAGAAAATGAAGAAAGATGTCGACATTAAAATGAAAAAAGACGGAGACCAGAAGAAAGGGGAGCTCAAAAAAGAATCTGAATCTACTAAGCCTGCTAAAGAAATTGAAAACAAACGAAAGTCTTCCACAGCCTCAACTAGTAGTTCGTCTTCCTCAAGCAGCACTTCATCAGACTCGTCTAGCAGCTCTAGCTCTGAGAGCGAGGAAGAGCCAGTCAAAGCGCAGCCGCGTTCGGAGAGTCCTCTCTTAGCTCGAGAACCGACAAAGCGGCGTACGTCCAAGGACTGGCCCTTTCTTGACAAGGGACCCAGGTCTGCGGCAACCTCTGGTTCCTCTAGCTCGAGCGATTCCAGTGCCCCATCCTCTCCCAGAAAACCCTCTCCCCCACCATCCCTACCCAAGGCAGACTCTCCATCGCGAGCCGCAACAGAACCGTCAACAAAACCTATCCGAAAGAGTAATGATAAGAAACAGTCTTCACCGACTGATAAACAAGAAGAGCAGTCAAAGTCCCGAGGAAGAGGACGTGCTCCCAGAGGTCGTCCATGTGCCTCCAACTCTAGTGATCGGGTCGGAGATGCTGATGTCAGGCCTAGAGATATGTCTGATGGCCAACGTGTCAGTATGGAAACAGAACGAGGAAGAGGTCGAAGTCAAAGACAAGCTTCAAGAGACAAGATGGATAATGCAGTCATCGAAAAAGAGACCTCAGAGTCCAAATTACTCTCTCCGGTCAGGAAAACGGATAAAAAGCTGAAAGGCAGTAAAGAAACTGAAGTAAACAACTTGGACAAGGAGGTTTCAGAGAGAAAAACGGCGAAAGATGCATCGGTTAGAACTAAATCTTCTTCGACTTTTGATAGACTGTTTGGAACATCTGAAATCTGTAAAAAAGATGAACTAGAAACTCTGGAAAAATCAGAAAAAGGTAAGAAAGTCGAACAAATGGAGAAGTTTGAGAAAATTGTGAAATCGAGTATGGAAAAATGTGATCTCACTGATAAAATTGAAAAGGCAAGAAAAGAAATTTCAAAGTTGGTTGAAAAACAATCAAAATCTCCAGATAAACCTATTATAGCCCCGGAAAAATTGAAAATTCCAGATAAATTACCTTCTGAGAAGATCAAACCGCAAATAGAAAAAACAAATAAATGTTTAGAGAAACCAAAGGATTCTGAAAAGACAGTAAAGCCTTCAAACGAATCTGTCAAGTCTTTGGAAGATGTTTCCATCAAAAAGGAGGCATCTCCAAAGAAGCTGCCGAATCAAACTGAAAGTCCTAAAACATCAATCAAGTTATCCTCGGACTCTGCCGAGAAAGCAACAAAACCATTTGGTAAATCAGCAAAATCAGAACAGATAATAAAATCTCCCAATAAAGAATTGAAAGAACAAGTTGAAAAGAAAACTGAAAACAAGGATGACAAAAAGGTGATAACTAAGAAAGTTCCCTCAAAGAGTAAGAGTATTGATGATATTTTTGCCAGTAAATTATCTAGTAGTGAAACGAAGGAAAATAAAGTTGAGATTAAAAAACCTCCTACACCAAAGCAACCAAAACCTTCTGATGAAATCACCATGGCCGACAAAATCTTGGACGACCACCTGCAGATCCAAAAAGCTAATGACTTTTATAATCGCCACTCTGAAGAGGTATTTCAGTCATCATCTGATATTAGCAAAACACTGAATGATATTGAAACGGAAAAGAAAAATTCATTAAAACCACCCGGATTAACAAATCAAGTTTTGCAGAATCGCTCAATTTTCTCACCCCAACCACACGTTAAAGACGCAACTGACTTCTTAGATCTGGTCAATTTTGACGACATTGGGATATCTAAAGATGATGATATCATGAAAGGTCCTCTAACATGGAACTTTGTCAACTCCAATATAATAAGAGGTGATACAAAAGAAGATAGCGCCAGGGAAACGCTGAATCTGGTTGAAAAACTTCGCGTCAGTTTGTCAAAGAAGTCAACTGGCAGTGAAGTAGACGAACCCACAACAAGTAATGATATTGAGAGTGACCGAGTAGACTTTGCCGAACAAGTTCTAGCTTCAAATCCAACGCAACCTGCAGATAAAGACGTACCTCAAGAATCACAAGACCTCCAAACTGTCAATCTCCAACTGAAAGTTCAAGTAACTGAAGTAGAACAGGCGAAGCTTTTCGAGAACATCAACAAACCTGATCAGCAACAGCAGTCTGAGTATGCTTACTTAAATAACACACCAAATATGCTACTCGAGACCCAAAAAAGCCTCACAATTCAACAGCATGCCAGCCTTACAGACCATACTGCTCCTGTAGAAGGAGACGAAAGATGGGTTCCCCCCAGTGAGATTCATTCCAGTTTTCAAACCGTTGACCCGACAAATTACCTAAACGATTCTGTTCCACCTCTGGATTCGCACTATTTAAATCAGTACACAACCTCAGCTTCCCTCCAAGAATCCCAGAAAAAACAAACTGTTCTGGATACTTTACCGTCACAGTTGGATATACGGTTGCATGAAGAACCTCTGAAAAACCAATCACCCTCGCTTCAAGAAAGAATCGATAGAAGAATCTCACAAACTCCTCTCATAGATTCAGCTTCTAATGACTGTATGCCCAGCCCTATGCCTTACGACAGAGACAAATGGGACGAACGTCAAGTGATGCCGAAATTCCGGTCATCATCGAGTTCTGGGTCATCTTCAACCAGTTCAGATTCTAGAAAAGCCGATGAAGATGTTAAGATCCAGGACGTGAGGACGGTCAACCATTCTTCTTTAGAAATGGCTTACTTGCCAACTCAAGTCCCACCATTTTCGTCGAACCCCTTGGACAATTTTGGTGGATATCCCGATGGATCCTGTTTTCCTGTTAGTTTATTTCCTCCCCCAAATCTCAATACTCAACTACCTTTCCCTCCTGCAGGTCCTGCTGCTATGTTTCCACCAGCGTTCGGAGCCCCATTTCCTACCCCTCATACCATACCATCTCTGCCGAAACCTGTAGAAGAATCGATCCAGTTATCATCCACGTGCATGGCGGCGTTTACAACTTCTAAACGCAATATGGAATTTACAGCCGCCATGGTGAATCTTCCTACCTCAACTTCTAAGCCGATTGAGCAGCAACTAGAAGAGCGGCTTTTGGCCCCGCCAGCAGATTTGCCAGCATGCAGTCAAGCCTCTTTGACTCCCATCCCAACAAGTGATGAAATTGTACCATCTCCCATAATCAATAATGCCACCCCAACGGAAAATAGTACGCTGCCTTCCCCTAGTACTTCTTTGAAATCAAATAGTTCGACTGGCAAAAAGTCACCCAGTAAACCAACTAGGACATCAGCTAGAGTAACTTCCCAGTTGCAAAACAAATCGCCTGCGAAAAGTCCTGGCATAAGTCCTAGGCAAGAAATTGCACTCAAACAAAGTGGTCCGGGCCGGGGGAGGGGGGATAGCAAACGAGGGTCTGGAAAATCTGGCACCACTAGAGGGTCCGGCACGCTCAGGGGACGAGGAAGGGGAAGAGGAAAGGGTAGTGCAGCAATGATTCATAACAAGTTTGCTGGCACTGTTTATGATTTCAAACCCGATGATGACATATGCGATGACATCATGAGTGATCTTAAATCCATGAGGGAAAGAAGAAGGTCTGTGGATATTCACGAAAGGAAATTTGAACCCTTCTCATCTATGAGGAATTCGCCCAGATCTCCAATATTCTCTAGTCCTTCACAAACATCACATAAAACTAGGTGCTACAATGCCGATTTGAGAGATTTAAGACCGCCGACTCCAATAGAGGATAGTAGATCTAAAACCGATATTTCCCTGGCTAATTCGGATAACGAACCATCCCGAATATTTCCAGACGTTACGCCTCCTCTTCCTGGTCCTGTGGACATGAGAACGTACAGCAGCAATTTCGATCAACAAACCTACAACGAACAAAACTTATTGAGTGCATTTGCTAGCGGTACAACAGAGACGCAAGTTCAGGATATAGATGAAGATTTTGAAAAAGAGCTTCATTCCGCTCTCACCGCCAAGAAACCAGTGGAACCTCCACCCGCGGAAGCATCTAATAATATCAAAGTATCCTTGTCCGACTCGCGAAATCAACTCAAAGTTAAAATTAAAGGACCGATCGCAAATTATACCTCAACGGTTGTCCCACTGCGTCCTCCTACAGTCGACCCTATTGTTGTTACAAATGTGAATTCTGTCACAAATAATGTTATGAATAGTGGCTTGGCAGGAATACCTACCGGAGGTCCTTCCAGTTTGAGGAGAATGAGAAAGAAGGAACTGTTGAGGCAGTACTGGACGCAGGACATGAATATGGACGATTCGACTAATAACTCAGGCTATATTGCCACTCCTGCTGCTCAACCTATAAATCGAACGATTATAACTATTCCTAAAGCTGTTGCTTCCATGACTAGTATTCCAACAAAAGACGACTACAGAGATTATAGGACGGAACCGGATGACTTAGTCGAGAGCAAACATCATCGAAAAGAATCCAAAGCTAAGCCCGGCAGTCTTTCCAGGGAACTTAGGCAGTTAGAGTTGGCACCGGATAGCGATATTCACTTAGAGAGGAGAAGGAGTGTAGGCTCTGTAGGAAGTGACAACTCTGGTCTATCAGCTAGTTTCGAATCCTCCTTATCGAATAAAAGAAGGGGACGACCGCCTAGGCCGTCCCAGATTCAGGTAGCGCCCAAGCTCAAAATAAAAATTGGCAATAACACAAACAGCAGTATCATTTCCGAAAGTGGCACTGATGACATAAAGGATAGGATACGACCGCCTAAGAAACGTCTAGCAGCCACGCTGATCAAACCATCTTTAGAAGACTTGAAGAAGGAGAGTATGAAGTTCAGAAAGAAGGTTAGGAAAGATCTGAAGATCAAGCATAAGAAAAAAGATAAGAGCGAAAAGAGAAAAAAGAAGAAACTCAAGCCTGACATACAGATCATTACCAAGCAAGGTGAAAATCCGACCAGACTTATCATTCGTTTCGGTAAAAAAAGTGATAGTGACAATGACAAACGGACGAGGGGTGAAATAAGTACTAGTCTAGTGATAAAAAGTGATTCTAAAACTGAAGTGGAAGAATGTGCAAAGGAAGCCCCGCTTTCTGTCGCATCAAACTCGCATAAACAGTTTGACAGTGTCGAAGACGATAAACCTCCGCCGAAGTTGACTCCGATAAGGTTGAAACTTTCGAGGTGTCAAGAGGGATCGGGGTACATGATGAAACCTGCAATTCCGAGCACCGAGAGAGAGAAGGAGGTGCAGTCTGTGGAACCAGGGCAGCCACCTCCCCAACACCACCCGCCCCACATTAGCCTGCCTGGAGCAGTGCAACATCCTCCCTCCTCTGTACCCATGAATAAAGACTGCGAGGTTAGGTGATAAACGTGTACCATAAATTATTTTCATTTGTAATATATTGTAATATTCGTAGCAGACCAGTGAGGCAGACTTGTACAGCTAGCTGCTCTTCACCTGTTCAGGTACACATTGTTGAGCTGTCTAGTGAATGTGTAGGCCATGTGAGCACGTATATGTCGTTTCAGTGTACAAAGTCAATTACAGCCCGAGACATGTATTCATATTTTTGTAAATATTGTAAGTTATGGTAACTGTGAATATACTTATAGTACTAATTTATATATTTCATTTAAAATGATTAACTCGTGTTGACAATTTTGATAGCTAGACTCGTTATAGAATTTCATCCAATATTGTACAGAACAAATGGCTTGAGTGCAATTTTATCGGTTGTTGTTATGAGAGCCATTAATTTTATTATTGTACAGATTTATTTTTTAACTCGTTGTCCAACGGACAGTGCAGTATAAATTACTTAAAAGATTTTATTGAATTTTATAGATGTATAATAATTATTTTATTTTTTTATATCTTCATATGTTTTTATTAAATGTACGTGTTGTATATTTTTTACTGCAAGTATTAAAGCACAAGCCATTTGTTGTTTCATGTTAAATGATACAAAATATAAATATAATAAATATGAAATATGAACAACTCGACCATTTTCTATTTAACACTCCAAAAACCCTTTATTTGTTTTTTTGACACTGTAAAATGAGAGGCACAAAAATGTTATTTAATTTGTACATTCTTTCTTAAGTGAGCTGTAAGATTATTGTGTATTGTTCAGGCATGTACACATAGTTGATTCATAAATTATATTCAGTTTTATACAAAAATTTACTTGTTTTTATTTGTTTACCTGCTGAAGCAATGGATTATTTCGAACTCGGCATATGGATGGAATCCGTTTAAAATGACCACCAATGAAATTTCTCTCTCATCTGAAATTAAGCATCTAAACATTTGACAACTGGGATATTGAAAGAGATCCTTTCATTTTGAGAAAACGTATCTATAGAGTTTTCCAAAAACCAAGATCAATACCACAAAATGAAAATAAGTTATTTACAAGATTCAACTTCAAATACCCAGTATTTTTATGCAATTACCAATTCATATTTAAAAACTAAATTTTAGATTTGCTTAAAGTTATTTTCAATTCAATGACAATTTTTGTAGCAGAAGTAATAATGAGAAACTTCTTGATTGTCTTGTTACCTGAAACTTTCATCAACATTCTAGAAAATAAAATCCATAGCTATTTTCATACTGGTAAAAATATGTAGATGAGATATCAAGTGAATAACTATAATTTTCTAGACTTGACCATCTCTAGAATTGATAATAAACATGATTTTGGAATTTTCCACTAACTATCTTACACAGACATTATGCACCATTCATCTATACATCCATATCAACGTAAAGTAGCAACATTCAATAGTATGATTCACAGACTATAGAATATTTCAGTTTCAAAAAGCAATTTTCAAAGAGAACGGATTTTCATAAAACATTGCTGTCAACAACAGTTACGAGGTGGGTATTTCTTAAAATTGCAGAAAAAAACTCTGAACCAGGTCTATCCAGTTTCAAAGAATGATACTGAACATAATATAACCACAGCATTGTTAAATATACTAGATATAACACTAACTTTGGTGATCTTGCTTACCTTTTTTAAAAAACAAAGAATTGGACGTAACCTATAAATCAAATAATAATGTAAGTAAATTCATTAACAACAATAAAAATGAAACTCCAGTGTCTGATAGATCGAGAGTATACAAGTTGACTTGTGGTTCTTGTCCGAAAGTTTAAATCGGACAAACTGGAAGAATTTTTTCAAAAGAATAAAAGAACATAGACGTAGTTTTTTGAATAAACACAATTCAACATTTGCAAACCATCTTTTGACTGAGGGGCACAAATTTTGGAATATTTCGAAATCCATAGTCGTAAAAATTCGGGATTATTGCTCAACGATCAAATAGATTTGAATTGTTCCCCTTTATTGAATTTGTTTTGTAACAATGTAGGATATATCTTGAAAGTAGGTGAGACTAATTGTGAAAAAGAAATCGAAAACTTGAAAAATAACTCATGAACATGAGAAATGAAACTCTGTATTTTTTAACACATTTATTTATAACTACCGTTACTGCAATTTCGTCCTTTAAGGACATTTTCAAACTAATCAATAACCCTTATGGGATAAAACTTAGGTAACGTTAGTTACAAATAAAAGTGGTAAAAACATAGGATGTTTAATGATGACCTCCTAACACGTAGTGGCTATGAGCAATTTTAAACTTGTTTGCTGAAATTTCCGAACATTTTATTTTCTCAGAACAAAGATGGTGAAAGGTATTATATTATATTTATTATATATTATATTATATTGTATTATATTATATTAAATATAGCCTTGAATTTCAATTATTTGAATAAAGTTTTATTTTGTTGATCAAAGCATTACAAACCAACATTCACAAATTGAGTTTATCTGGAAGTATACATTTTTTCTCTCCTTCACGGAAACGAGAAAATGTTTTCAAATAAAACTATTGTCAAGCTTTTATAATACCTTACGTATTGACGTATAGATTGAACTTTCTTTTTTATAAAATTTACCAAGTTTCACAGTACTATCTGAATTATTACGAACTAACAACATTACATATATTTTACAATAAAATAAAAAGGGTATAAAAGTGTATTACATAAATATCATAAATATTAAAATAAAATAACATTGCAAAATAAATCAAAGGCAATTTGATGGTGCTACCTCTCAATTTAAGAATTGTCATTGGATATTTTGACGGTGAGAGTTTCCCAATAGATGGATTAACATCATAGAATATAGATCCAATAAGATGCAATATCACTTTTCCAAAAGGTTACTCATTAAAAAAATACGGATAATCAATATATTGAAAACAGTTCCCACACCAGAACAAAATATTTCCTGGTTTCCAACCCAAGGAGGTTAGATTTCAATCTTGCTGAAGTGCCTAGCAGCTGGATTGAGGACCGTTTCCTTAAGAAACAGGGGTGGAAGGAAAGGGTCGCCAGGTCGAGTCCCGCGGAATTAATTCCGTTGGGAGGGAGCTTGCGACTCGGGCACACAACCTTCTTAGGACACAATCTTTTTGTTACAAATGTTAATGGTAGAGGTTGAGGAGAACTCAATAATCTAATAAATATTAAATATACAACAAATAGAATAACTATGGGACAACAAATAGGTAAAACATAAAAAAGCTGAAGCCCCAATATGGAGTGTTAATAAATTAGTCAATATCTGTGTACTTTCATCACAGGTATTATAATATGTTTTCATTTAAAGATTTCAAATCTGATAAAATGCACTCAGAACGACTGCTGTCTTTTATTTTATATGAGTGATAGTGACGTAGAGGAGTCTCGTGATGGCCGTGGTAGTGGGCGGACGTACTGATCACATCCGTCGACAAAGAAAGTACGTGGATGTCA